>JAVQJG010094559.1:0-25648 GCA_036024015.1 Craterocephalus amniculus | reverse complement strand
TTTACTTCTGTTTCCAACCAAAAAGCTCTGTATTGGTTGGGGGTACTTAGCTGAGAAATTATACCACAGGGAGTACATTTCTAAAATGTCTTAGAGAACCACAGCTCTAAAACGAAACTCAGCTTTAGAAACCAACATGCCCTCACTCTTATCTATTCACGCTCACTCACTCACTGGCACACACACAAACACACAAATAAATACTTTTGTGATTACTCAGTTTTGTAACTGTTAAAATAAACGTGTTCAACTACATGGACATGATTGCTTGTTGGGCTTGCGATTTTAACTCTGTTCATTCATTCACATTTCGAAAAATGTATGAAAAGTCACCATATTAGGACGTTTTTTTTTGTTAAATAAGATGTATCGTAATATTTGACCTCAGTATTTGAAAAATCCTGGTTACGGCCTTGCTGACAACATACACATATCACACTAATCAGACAAGTTGGTACAGTGAGGTGGATAAACAGGCTCAAATGTCTCTTTTGACGTGCTGCATTTATTTTTAGCAATAGTCTGAACAAAGATGTGGCAAAAACAGTTACACACTCACATGCGCAGACAACTTGGCACGTGTTTCAAAAGTGTTATCATGAAATTTATTGCAATCACACATGCAAATGGCTCTAATTAAGAACTGAAATTCATGCAAACAAGATTAAGACAAAGAGCAAAACCAAATAATTCAGCTGTCAGCTGTGTTCACCCTTCAACACTAGTCTTTGCACATATGGCAGAGCAGATATTGCCCAATCTTGCCAATAACAAGTGATAATCTACAAGAAGCATTAGGTTGAAAGCAAGCACTGTTTACATTTCAGCTGCTGTATATTATTGTTAGCCTGATGTTGAAGAAGTGCCAAACAGAGCTGCTGTTCTACAGTATGGAGTCACAAGACATGCTGTTTCTCCTTGGTCCCACTTGTTTTATTCCTGGCTGTTTGCAAAAAGTAAACACACTTTCTACTCATTTAACCATGGTATGAATCCAATTAGATGTTTTAGTGTATTCCCTCAAAAGGGTCAGTGCTTTTCCAAAACTCTGATTATGTCCCCTTATATGGAGCTGTTTTTACTTGGGTATAAAAACAAATCTATTTTATTGTCTGCTTTACTAGCTTCAGCTTACAGAGGCTTTCAGATTCATCTCAGATTCTTTGTCTTTTTATAAGACTGGAACCTATAAATTTTTCTGTTCAACTGAAACCAATTACAACTGCTGTAACTTAATTGGTAACCAAGAATTGACATGATTAACATTTTCAAACCTGAGGTCCCCCAATTGGGTGAAGTAAGAACAGATGGTATCAAACTGTGCCAAAAATAGCCATTGTGGGGACCAAAGCTTGCATAAATGATCTTCACTAAGACGTCTAGTTTTGTGCTTTACCAGAGTTCTTTTGGGGTTTCCCAATAAAAAACAACCTGATACAGGTTTAGAGCTGCAGCTGCATAGTTCCTAAGGAATAGCCATCCTGAAAGTTTTATTTTTATAGGTAAGGCTGAAACTTCTTCATTGGTGCAATATGCCATTTTTATTTGTCCTTTTTTTCCTTCAAAAGTAAGACATATATTGATATTTATACATCCTAATAAATCTTAATGTGTTTTTGTTCCAATGGCTCAAAAAGTTTCCAAATACACCTTGGTGGTTGCAGATGACTACCTATGTTACAGTATTATGGATCATTTTCAAGCAGAGGCCTCAAAGATGGGCACATGGCTCAAAGGGTTGAAAGAATAACAGAGGATTTGTCTTTGACTTGTGTGCTGACATCATACATTTTGATTAAGGATGTCAACATTTTCTCAAAAAATGCATAAATGTGCATTACAGTAAATATATATTTTTTTACATAAAGCACAAAGTATTTCTTTACACAAACCTGAAATTCGAGCTGCCAACATTCAGGCTAACAAGGCAGATGTTTTATGTAAAGGCTTTGCTGTCTGAGAGAGTTAAATACAAAAATAAAGCTGATGCTTTGGTCCAATGTCTTCTGCCATTGACCAGTCAGCAAGCCTCACCTCCTGTTGCTTACACTTCAAGGGAAACCTCATGAGGCCATGGTAAAGAAAAGATGTTCACGGACAGTGCTGATTGCGGTGAGGCCCGTGACTATTGTTGCCATCGGCTCAATATTTCCTTCTTCAAATAAGCTAATTGAATCTGAAATCACTTTTCTCTAATGTCTAAGAGCGAGGGTCGTGTTTGTCACTGAGGTCTCCCGAACAATAGTTGGGCATTCTTTATAGAGCTATTTCCCCCCGATTGTCTCTAGCAACATCTGTCCCTCACCCTCCAGAAAAATGTGGACCATCTAATCACCTGCCACACTTCATTAAACCCTCCATCACTGCTTTTATGGGAAGCATCAAAGGGCACCATGCCCAAAGGGGGTCATGCAGATAAGACTTCAATGGTGTGCTTTGCAAGGTCCTTTCCTTTGCACAATAGAGGATGCTAAAAATCTTTAAGCTGGCTTGGTGAAAATAGGTCAGAGTGGGCAGCTGTAGGTAATGTGTCCAAGGCCTGGCCTGTGGTCCAGCATGCTTCTCGCCATATTTAACACTCTTTGTGCCATCCTCTCGGCACTAATCTGCCTATTCACTGAGTGTTAGAATTAATTTGCTGTGATGTCTATGAGCGAGGCATCGTTAAGAAACCTCAAAGGGGCTACAACTGGACAAGTTGCCATTGGTGGGCCTTTGTCCTCTGTCTGCCTCTCTCTAAATGACAGCAGCTTTGAAACGCCTTCCTGATGAGGCTCAGATGCTCCGGCGGTGGACATCCCAGTGACCACACTTTCTTTTTTGGGCCTTGAAAAACGTCTCATGACAGAAGCAAAACAATACAACAGATTAGATTTCTAAATTGCCAGTCAGAGTCCAAACTTACTTTGTTCAGTGATGCATCATCGTGATTATCCTCACTGGCTCGGAAATGACAGATAAAGCTTAATTTGATTTGGCTTTATTTGCTCAAGGAGACATCAACAACGCAATTCCCAAAGAAGGACATAGATAACCATATCACTTCGGAGTGCTTGGCATCAACACAAAATGGTGTTCCCATGGGAAAATCACAGACACAACTGTTGCTGTTGAGCTCTCCAGTGGTGCTCATAATGCCATTAATTGTGTGCAGGGAGAGTTGGAGAAAGGGCTAGCAGCAGAGAGCTCCAGAGGAAGCCACATCTTGTAAAGAAGGTTTGTGAGAGCTTGCTGTAGTCTGCTGTGCTGTATGAAGTCAAAGCTGCTGTGTCCTCATTTTCTCAAGCTCATATCTCCTGTCTTTTATGCCTTAGTCTCTTTTTTTCTCTCTTTATTCAAGCAATCTGTTCATATCTCTCATGTCAGGCTCGCACATAGACCGTTTCTTGCTGCCCCTCCCGGACCCCCCCCCAAACCAAGCATAAAACAAGAGAAGGCAGCCAATGACACAAACATTTCTGGAGACTGCAGTGGAGTGTGGACCCCTTCCTTCTCTCAACTTTACTTTCACTCACTCCAAAATGATAAACTGAGAGCCATGAGGGAGAAGTGGGACTATTAGGATCAGAGATGGAGAGTAGAAGTGTGGGCAGGGTAGTTTTTGCGGGGGTGTAGTGGGAGAGTTCCTTTCATCAAATGAAACTTCCAACGCCATTAAAGATACACTCAGATTCCAGCAAGCCAATCAGCCAATCTAAGACAAATGATTTTGTTGAGCTTTCCTGCCACACTGGGCGTGGGAACAAGACAGACTCTCATAAAAACAAAGCCAGTAAATTATTTCCCTCCTGCTTCAAAGACCTGAGCAACAAAAAAGGTTTGTGTTTATGTGTTTATCTCTGAGCCCGTCAGTCTCAGCTGAATCTGTGCGACTGTAAACAATATCAGGGATAAAGTGCTGTCTACTTATGTGCAACAGTTTGAGAGAGAAAATACAAATGGATGCCATTTTTCATTCTCACAGATTAAAAAAACTCCTCAAGGGTCATTTAAAACAAGGGGGGCAATGCATTATGTTTTTCTTGGGGCAGCATTTTGATCAAAGCCGTTTGGAGGACCTCCTTTCTTTCCTTTTGCCTTTCCATTCCTTTCCTTCCCCCCGAACACTCCAACCCCCCAAACCATGTCTGCCTCGCTGCTGCTTATCATTGGTGGTCTCCTGACTGCCAACAGTAATTGATTAGGGAAAGGGGGACTGGCTGTTGACGGGGGTGTGGAGGGGGGATGGAGGGGAAAGTTCAGCCCAGGAGTTCTGAAGGTCACTAGCCTTTTCTTCTTCCCTCTGAACTCCTTTTCTCATGCTATTAGGTATCAGCCACGGGGGGAACTGCGAGGCTTTGGCACACTTTTCAAGAGGTTTAGCGGTGGCAAGCACAAACAGGAAGCTCTGTGTAAGCAAAATGGATGCATCTGCTGGAGGGGCACGATGGAAATGATGGTGAAAAGGTTTGATTCATGATGTGTTGACTTAGAGACTCAACATCTTGGGTTTAAGATGCTTATTTTTGTAGACCCCCCTTACTGCTTGAGTGCCACCGCGTTGTTTGGTCCCTTGCGGCCGCTCGACATCCTTGACAATATAAAGAGCTCAGTGGATGTTTTTCTGAAACAGTCACTCCCTCCATCCCTCCTGATTTCACAGGAAGAGGTGACATTCCTTCCCTCTGGAAAGTGACTCATGCTGCTGTCTTGTTTAGTAAATGCAATTATAGACTGGTTAAAGCATTCTCCTCCTCTGAATTAGAGTGAAGAAAAATCTTCTCTTTTTTGAGCGTGCGTGTTTGCCTGCGAGAGTTCTCTTCATGACCAAAGAGGGCCATGTTCGCCACAGAACCCACTGCTGCTGACTATGGACACAGAGTCCTGGTGCCTATGGAAACATTACTGTCACAGGAAATGTTCGACATGTTTCACAGTGCTGCAGCTGAGCAAGAGGTGAGGGTGTTTTAGAAAGGAGCCCTCCCAAAGCAGAGGACTCGTGTTGATGTTGGCTGCACAGCCGTTTCTGGGCTGGCCACAGAGTTTACCACTCTCTGCTTGTGAGACCATTAAAAACACAATCAGAGCATGCTCAGATCCTCACAGACCTATGCCTGGACATGTAGGGAAACTCACAGCACACAGTGATATAGCTTTAAGGATGCAAGATGAAAGTCAAACAAATCCAAACGGTTAGGTTTAAGATGAATAATTAGATTATTTTGTGAGATGGAATGTGGCAGTGAGTTTTTGGTGATCTCTGCCACTTACTGCCCTGGGCAGGAGCAGCTGTGAAGTATTTCTTTTTGTCTGCTCTGTCACTTACATCGTCTCACAACATCTATCATGAGGAATTCATTTTTCATAAATCTGCACGTAAGGTCACAGATTTTTGGCTGATTTTAAACATAACCCCCAGAAAGGAGATGGAACATTAATCCTACAAGCATCCTTTGGTTTCCCACTGCTTATGTATATTCAAACAACATGTACAGAGGATTATGACAAAACTTGATATTCCTGCAAACACCAGATCAAGATATCATGAAAGCCAGCCTCACTAGGCTGTGAATGAAAAGCACTTGTGTGGTTTAACTTTATCCAGACGTGCGAATACCAGTGGAGGTCCTTCTAAGAAGTGGTGGGCTCTGCTTTATGTCCTGTCAGTGTTTTGTATCTGCTCTATACTGCCCCCCTTTGTTGGTCTTTAAGTAGTGATATGGATTAGGCATTCTCAAAGCTATAATAATACAATTCATTTCAGAAATTCTTTTACTTGGATGATTAATCCCCACAATTTCCTTTTTTAAGTGGTTTTGTCTGCCGTCCCTAAATTTACTGCATCTCTGAGCTGACATCTGGGCGTTCCAGCATTGCTGTCAAACTGTGAGGTGAATTAAGCCCACATATTTTTTTTCCTTTTCTGCCATTAAAGCTGAGGTTAAGTTGCTCACTTGAGATTAACTTTTCTACTTGTGAATACCACAGGTCTTTCAGTGACATGGAAAAGCACCTTTCACCCGACTAAAAGTCTTTCTAGCCTTTCACTGAGTCTGTCAATAGTCAGCAGGCATCCTAGTGAACTCTAGAGGTGCTGTGAGGCAGAAGGAGGGTGCTACAAAAAAACTGAGTTAACAGCTTCAGCTCATATCTGCTCCCAGTTAGCGGAAATTATACTTCTGTAAGCCAAAAACTGTCGAGCCTAGTAGTTATGAACAGTAAGTCTGAGGTTAGCTTTTATTTGGGGGAGAAATAAGCAGTGTTTTTTAAACCCTAATTAAGGCAACCTTCTGTCTGATTTTAATTTAAATGTAGAATTAAGTTTGCCATATGAATGTGTGCCACGTTTTGCAGGGGCACCTCATTTTGATACAAGCAGAATATATGCAGCTTGACTAAAACCCTTGATACACAAAAGGATGTGCATAAGAATATGCAACCATTTAAAAAAATAATAAAAAACACACACTGAAGGATGACAAGCAACAAATGCTTATCATATCATAATGATGGGTTAAAACACGGAAGAAAGTGAAGAAATGGACGAGTCATAGACACAAACAGCAGCACCTCCCTTTTACCCCAAAGAGAGACTCCAAGGTGATAGGTGGATACTGGTAGAGGAGTAATCATTATCACTCTGCTGACACTTTCTGGGCGTGAGAAAAGGCACGGATATCATCTTTTCATACATGCCTTCAGTGTGGGTGGTGTGGTAGAAAGTTGATGCCGGATGATTTATCAAGTAGGAGAGAACAGGACTGGGCTTGTGGACTGAGGGAAATGTCATCCGATGCCATACGGGTTGTGTGTAGCATCCGCCAGCCCATATTCTTACCACGTCCCCTACAGATGACCCTCAGAGAAATTAAATACTGACATGTATTAAAATAACCCCTCACACCAGCCCAGCCCAGGCACAGTCACATGTGGACACAAGCACAAATGTGGAGAAAAAATCATACAAAACGTGCTTTTGTAAAATCATCTTTTTCTGTTATAATCTATATGTTTGTTTGGGTGCTGCTGTAGTCTTTAGCAACCAATCATGCTATTTATCATATCAAAGCATGCTAATTGAGGCTAGCCTTCAATTCAAGTGGCCACCTGAAAGAAGACTGAATAGGTCCTTTTTTTTCGCTCTCCTAAGCAACACATGATGTACTGGGGTGTGCAGATGCTGTGGCTTCCGTTTCAGCGGCGTATTTTGTCACCATTGAGGGGATCATCTTTTCTTTATGCAGACATTCATCACATTCACAAAGGAAAAACAAAAACGTACATTTAGAAATATAGTCAGTAGTTGAGGGAGCCCTTGTTATGGCAAGTGCAGAGGAACAGCGGCCTCAAAGGCGAAGGTGGAGAACGAGGATCCGGCGTCTTTCATGCAGCTTTTTCTGCTGCCCGTGCTTACGCGGTAAGAAGGAGCCTCTGCAGGAGCAGGAAAAGAAGATTAATGAGTGTTCGCTGCATCCACACCTGGATAAACGGGGATCGGGTGAGAGGGAAGCTATCCAGATTACAGTGGAGGATCTGGGGATAGATAACGTCTGCTTCAGCATTTTAGATGAGGACCCCCTGAACCCGAGAAACTCCATGGCTCGTTCAGCAAGCTCCGTGTCTGCTTGCTCAAGGGCTCTGAAAAAAAAGAAACGACTGAAGCCGCTGTCTTCACTCCCTATCCAGCCGCAGGTTCACCCGGCAAGTGCCCCCAGCGATGGAGAGGATGACGAACAAGAGGAGGAATATCATTGGATGTTTGAGAGTGGCACTGATAGCACACCTGCTTCTGATGGCCTCCTGACACCACCTATAATTTATCTGATCCCACCCACGCCCTCTGATGTTGTTGATGATGATCAATTCTTTGACAACGATTCAGAGGAGAGTGTTGCACAGACATCTGGCAGTGACGGAAGCTTCGCCAACGATGACCAGGAGGAAAAGGGGAAAAGAGAGGAGTCAAAGGAAGAACTCGTATTGGTTGAGAATAGGGAGAGCGAAGCAAAACCTGAAGAGGGTAGAAGTGATGACCTTGGAGGACAAAAAGAGACTGTGTCAACCGAACATGAGGATAAAGAGAAAACAAAAGTCAGGTTCTCATGGAGCACCTTTCAGGTTGCTCCCCTCCCCGAGTATCCAAAGAGAAGTGAGTGTAACGTTTCATTTCAATCTGCACAGAGACACATAGCAGAGAGACCAGGTGAGTTCGAGTAAAGAACATTGATTAAAATTATTTGTTTATGACATATTAGATTTATAATATTAGCTTGCTTAGCAAAAACATTGACATCAGACATGCACTTGTAACTAGTACACAACCGTCCCATTAGGATGTGTTGAATTTGTGTAAAAGTCCAAGAATTCAAAGAGAAAAGGAAGGATTTAATAAGCATGTAACAACTACATATTAAATGGATGTAGCTTCAACACAGAATGTCCAACCGAAACCATTTTAAATGATATATTTACACTAAATAATTTCAAGGTGAATCTCAATTGGCCATTTCCAACAATAATTCTGGATATTTCTGAGTTCTGGTTACATTTTACACCGTCACTGTGCCAAGTATTCATGGTCGGTTAAGGCAAGGTGAATGAAAGTGCTTTACAGAAAATATAAAATGTGTTAAAACTGAACACACAATCAAAAAGGTAAAAAAGGTTCAAGTTAGTTTAACTTCACTCCCTAACTCCTGTCAAATAATTGGAATAATTCGAATGCACTGGCAAATAAGAAAGTCAAGATTTGATCTAAAAGAAGACCGATTTTACTGTAGATCTGCGGCTCTCTGGGAGTTTGCTCCACATTCATGTTGCATAAAGACTGAAAGCAGCTTTTCCAAGTTTAGCTCTAACTCTGGGAATGAGAAAGGAAACTTGTTCTGGCTGACCTAAGATGTCTTGAAGGTTAGCAGCATACCAGAAGATCTCAAATTAATTTAGTCTCCAAACCATTTCAAGCTTTATAAATCAACAGCAATATTTTAGAATCTACTTTTTGATGGACAGGAAGCCAATGTGGAGACCTCAGGACTGGAGGGATTTGATTCACTTTTCTGCATAGGAACGTTTTGAATCAGCTGCAGCTGTCTGATCAATCTTTTAGGCCAGCCAGTAAATGCTATTATACTAATCCAGTCTTCTAAAAAGAAATGCAGGGACCAGCTTTTCTAAAAATCAGAGACATTAGGCCTTTAAACCTCGGATCTTTGATGCTGTTTGACGCTGTTTGAATTGTGCATCAGAGCCAGGGGCTGTGAAAAGATGTTGTTAGTAGTTTGCAAATATGTTAACTGGTTACTTTGTGACTAATGGGGTGTTTTTAGATTTAGTAAACATTCCTTTTGTTATTTTGCCAGCATGAACCAGTTGCTAATGTCAATGCCTATTTAATAATGTTTCGACTTGTAAACTAGCTTTTCCCGGGCTCAGGATCCACATTGAAGTATAACCTTGTGTTATACTCATAACTCCTACATAGTTTCTCTTTGCAGTGACAACAAGGTTTGTGTTCATTTGCTAGCAATGCTAAAATAATGCAGTACTGAAAACACAAAAACAGTCATCACAGAGCATCAGTTGTCATTTCTGGCCATTTCCATAGAATACTTTTGCATTAGGTCTATTCCGGTGCTTTCCTCCAAGATCTCGAAACATCATATCTCATGCTGTTAGAATATGACCCTAGCTCAATATCGGATGATTTGGTCATTATAATCATAAAATATGACCTGAACAGAGATGATTTAACTATGGAAAAGTTTTTCCAGGCCCTTTTTGTTCTTTTGAATATTCTGTAAATCTTCAAATATGTCATCATTTTTGGTGTGAAAAAAAAACTATTTTTTTCTTCTATTTTTTGCTCTTTGTACTGTTACAGGGGGATTCAGCACTGGAATAAATATCTTATCATTCACCGAACACAACCTGGGTGAGTTTTGTATTAATATTTGCATTTAAATGTTTCTGTTTCCATTTAGGAACAATTTAGGTGCAAGGTAAACGGCACCAGATGATGATGATGTGCTATAGCCAGCTGTTGAGCTCATATGTTACCTCTTGGTTTTGATCTTAGCGCCCCATTCAGATGAAATTGCAGTCATTATGTGACATGGCTACAGTACCTCGAACGCCTCCTTTGGGAGTTGCAGAAGTTCCCCTTTGTTGGAATCCCTTTTTAGCTATTGTGTGTGTATTCCCCATGTGCGGCTGGTCAGGCCGTTCCCAGGTTTTGGGTTCCTGTGACTCAGCATACTCTCCTCCCTCAGTCTTCTTTCAAAGAGCTTACTTTCTTTTCAAACCAGAGCAAGACAATAAAACTGAAAACGATAAGCATCACTTCAGCCTATCCATTACACAAATGTGCTGAAATGTTCTGACTCTAAAGCTTTGCTTTTTCTTAAGAATGTGGGTTTCTGCATAAATTGTTGTCAAATTGTGTAATGAATCAAAACTAGGATGCTCAGTCTGGCTGCCTGTCTGTGAAGCAGTGATGGGTGAGACAGCTCATCCTGGTTTTGACTGTGCTGTTTTGAAATGATGAGTGGGAATGATGCTCATCCCTCCATAACTGGTGATTTCACCCTTTATGGCAATATTCGACTCTGTCCCTCAGCCTGTTTAAAATTTCCTGCCCTTTGTTTTGATTGGGCTGTGGTAGGGGAGGTGTACTGCTACCCTCCATTACCATTTTCAGACAGTTCTCCATCTTGCGCTCGCTGACATGGCTGGTGAAAAGAAGTCATGGAACGAGACTGGAAGCGATTTTCTCAGAATTTCAAAGGCACACTGTTATGTCTGAGGTCAGCTGGAGTTGTGTGCTCCCACGTGTCATCATATGTAGCCAAGACTCATCATTTTTCTCTGTTGGCTGTTCTACTAAAGACATTTACTTTACTGAGAAAATGTTCTGAATTTGCTTAGCTGTAGGCTATACTCTGATCCTGCACAGACTAACTTGCAAAACAGCCAGGTGATAAAGAGACTGCTTGCTCACTGGCCCTCCGTCATGCACTCCTGCCTCCACAGGACCCAGACAAGATTCCACTGCTGACACACATAAACCAATTACACTGTCTTATCTGATTCTGACTCCATCTAAACCCCCATCCATGTCAAATCAGCTTTTCAGAAACATGGGCTGAAATGAAAAACATGCATTGAAAGAATGATACTGTTTTTTTTGTTTTTTTTTGCTTCCTGCGATAAACTATTTAAAAGGGCTACTCCTTTTTATTGGGTAGAGCAGATGATTCTGACATTTCACCATCTAAAGTTAAAAAAGTCACAATCACATCACTGTCATTGCCATGTGGTTCACGATAAAAGCCAAGGACCCAGCATGATATCATTATGTCTAGCCCCATTCATCTTGCTTGTTATGGTTGCAGAAAGTAAAGATATTTGCTCACTGATCAAGCGATATTAGGAAAATATAAGAATATGTGGTTTCTGTGGGAAAGAACTCGGGCTGTCAGAGAGGCATGTCATCAACTAGACAGGCTTTACTGTGTTTGATCAGTTGCATGGCAACTCCATTGAGCTGAGTCCAGTATCAGCACCAGTTAATGTACTGCAAATTGACCTGGTCACAAAAAAAAAAAAAAAAACAGGGGAGAGGGGGGCTAAAACAATAAGAATAAACTAGCTTAACAAAGGTCTAACAAGGACTGTCTGCTATGCAGATGCAGAAGACCCATGCAAGACAGACTGGAGCTGTAGTGACATGCTGAAAGCTGAGCTTTGCCTGCTTCCCAACAAGACGAAAATGGACACCTTTACTTATAAAAACACAAAGGTATTGCAACACTTCTCTCCTGATCTCTTCATATTATACTTCTCATACAGTATCAGTGCTTAACAGGGCCAGCGATGGGTTTAACTCTAAATTTGTTAAAAAAAAGTTTTACTTGAGTTATTGTGGCTGTGTATAAAAAAAAAAAGCCACAAATGTTAACAGGATATCGATTGGATGGACCTCCATTTTCAGCGTAATGTCATCTGTTTTTTTTATTGTCCAACAGAGACCATTAACTCGCTCCTGCAGTCTTGTGGACACAACAAGTAGGAGTGCCAATTTCCTCTCTTTGACGCAGACTACACACCAAAGCCAGGAAGAGAAAGGGTCACCTCGGCAACGACGCATAACCGTCGGTGAGTCTGGTGTGTCATTAGGGATGTCAAGTGACCTGCATAAAATGTATTCATCTGCATAATGCTCCTGTTGCAAGTGACGTACACTTCACGAGTGTTTGTTTTGCTTCATGCAGCATCCTACGTGCCTCATTCTACGGATCAGAATGGAAACTTCCCTGAGAAGGTATCGCAAACCATCAAAGCAAGGCCTTCAGGGTGGCATCAGGACACAGCCCAGAGCTGCTGCAATTACAGAATATGCTCTGTTTATATTTCCCAGCTCCCTTGATCTGTCAAAGCAATGACTTTGCAAATAGTCTCCGGATTTTAGTCTTTGTTTCCAAGATTTGCCAAGCCAGATTGCTTGTATCCTTAGCGATCTTTCTGTTTATTGAAACACAAAACAAGGAAGAAAAAAAAAAGACAAATTGCTCAATTTCTGTACTTAGTATGTTCCTGCAACATCAAGATTGAATTTCCTGTGGTACCACGTCAATTACATATAAATTACACAGCAATAACTCATTTTACAGAGCGAAAAAGATGGCTGAAACTATATATATATGGAACATACATACAAAATACATACATACATACATACATTTTTTCTAAAGATCTAGCTATTTTACAACTTAATGAGAAACTCCCAAAGATGAGACAGGCTCATATCAGTACATCTAATAACACAACCATCACTTTGGAAGATAGCAACCCTATAAACAAACAGAGACTGATTAAACAAATACATTGACCTGTTTGGGGTTTAGGTTCCCCAGTAGAAGCAGATGTTCCCTTACTTATGATATGACTCAAACATGCTACGTTGCTGTAACAGGCCTTAACATGTATTTGCAGCACAGTCACATATACTGTATTCTCAGTAAGCACAGACAATGACGGTTTAACCATGTTTTGTCTTGAAGTGTTGCCACAGACTAAATGAGTTTTTGCATCCATAAGTCTGAGTCAGAATTATTTGTCCTACTTCGCCGCAAATGTTTAACTTTTGTCTAAAAAATACAAAATTTAAGAGGGTTATTCATAAAACTGTGTGTGGTGTTATAGTACTTAGGACAGTATATGTAATTCTCTTAGTGTGATGTTAATGACAGTAGGTTTCCACAAGATGTTTCTATTTTCCTCTCTCCAGGATGTACAGAGGCAAAACGTCAAATCTCTTTCTGTGCTGAACACAGAAGAAGTCTGCCAGTGGTTCACTAGCATTGGATTGCAGAAATGTATCCCTTTCATCAGAGGTAAAGATCTTTTGACTGTCTCATCAACTGACACCAGGGTGGCAAAGCAAAAACCAAGCAGCGTCAGTTTAATTTATCTTTGTCTGATAAACAGAAACAAAGAGTCAGAGTTTAGTCATTAATTCCATTTCTGCTTTGCAGATGGCACTGCTACATGTTTGATGTCCAAATTTAATAAATAAACACTCATCAGCAACACTATAAGCTATAGCCGAAAGCTTTCTGCTCTGTTTCATGTGGTCAGGACTTTTTCAGACTCTTGTTATGCATCAACTATCATTGTACAGTCATCAGATGCCGCTCTTAGATTTCATAAAGAATTTAACTTTAAATCCTTCTCTTTCAGAGGCAAAGCTCTGCGGGGCAGACATAGCCTCAGTGGATTTGAATACTCTGGACGTTCTTCACATCATCACATTGGAGGACAGAGAACAGTTACTCTCAGCCATTTACAATGAGCTCCACCCTCCAAACACCATCACCGAAACGCTTGACACTTTGATTGGTATAACTGTACTTCATGTGTCTGATAAACATAAAGCTGCATGCAGATCATAAAGACTGTAAATATTAATCAACGCTTCCTTGTTTATCAAGAGTCCTTAGGGCCTAATAATTTGGAGGCGTTCACCGCAACATTGATGTCAATGTCAAAATCCAAGTCTTCCCCTCACGTGAGCTGCTTGAGTATGAATCGACGTTCCCTCAAGCTCAGGTAAATTTACCACAAATACTAGAAAGAAGCTTCTTAAAAAGAGTTTGATTATAATCTCATGGCCTTTTTATTGCTACAGGAGCAACAGCCAGAACAACATAGTACAAAGGAATTCTCAGATGATAGAGATTACTATTAATGGTGAGTGTTTTTAAGTATTAATAATGTGCTGCAACTAAGACAAAGTAAAAAGTTGACGTATAATTCGTAGTGAATTGCTTGTTAGTACCTGCAAATTGTTTGTAGTTTGTTTTTTTGCCGCTGCAGTAAGTCCGGCATCCACATGACTTGCGACCGTTTTGACAACTTTGTGTTGCAGCATCAGAGCGAATAGTTCATCTCAGAACTCCAACGGAAACAACGGTGGGAAAAATCCTGGACTCATGCGTTAAAATGCTGGGAATGACTGATGATAAGAGCTTATTAACGCTGAAAGAAAAAAAAGGTGCTCAGATCAATATGTGCTGCAAACACCCTTCTTTTCGTCCATTATAAAAGCATGACGATGTGTCATAGTTAATGTTTTTCATTTGCTCTGATTTAAAGATTCCCCAGAGGAGCTTTCTCCAGATCAACAAATAGGGACTTTACTGACATCAACACTGGAGAATCAACAGCTGGAGCTGCACCTGTGTAAAACGGTGAATTTCCACATGTTTTTCCAAAACAGATATAGTGCATGCAAAATAACAATACCCACATAGAAACTGTCAGTGTCATTTTACATTTTAGGACAAAACCACAAGAGCTGCATCCCAAAATAGTCCAGAAGTCAACGGTTCCAGTGGAAATGATAATATCAACAAAAATGTCCAGGGGAACCAGCCGGCTAAAGACAGGATCAGGGAACTAAACCAACAAGTGGACTCACTACAAAATGCCATCCTTCAGGTCTGTAACTCTGTTGAAAAATTAAACAACTAACATCTTCCACATTTGTGTGATATTAAGAATGACAATGACATCCATCTTTTTGACTCCAAAAGATCCAGGAGCTCCACCACGGCCTGGTAGCATTTTGCTCAGAATTAAAGAACATGGATACAGACGTGAGCTTGGACAGACTTGGTTCTGCTGAACTGAAAAAGAGGCTGGAGCTGGTTAACAGCAGACTGAATGACAAGAAGCAGAACCTGCAGACCCTCAGAGATAATATTAACAACACTGCTGCTCACAAGAAAAAGTAGGTGCATTGTTACAGTTAATTAGTAGCTTGCTCAACAGTGCATAAAACCCTTTTTGCACCTCCCAAATGCTCTCACATTAGATGCTCCACTCTGTGGAATGATTGTACCACACTTATAATTAGAAAATTAGGAACACACCTCAATTCACTGTTCAGGTACAAACCCTCTGTCATTTTATTAAAAGTGCTGTAGTTGTGTAGTTGATAGAGACAAAGGAGCTGCTGCTGACATATAAGTGATTGCATGAAAGATGTTAGATTTAAATGCTGTCTTTACTTCCACTAATTAAAGAGACAAGAGAGGAAACGAAAGCACATTATGTTCAACATTACTTTTATAGTTCCTTAGTTACTCACAATGTTTGAAATCCACATATAGCTAATTGTGGCCTTTAAATCTCACATCTTGCAATAAAATCCTAAATATCTGTTTGATCCCACCTATTCTGCCCATTCCACCTCATGTCCTTCGTCTATTAAGAGTTGTTCCAGTGTAACAGCAATTCTAAACTCTGCCTTGATGCTTAAATTTGGCGCAAAATATGAACTCTCAGGCCAGCTGTATATGTTGCATCTTCTCTTAACTGCAACACTGCATCAAATTCAGTCATCAATTGGCACAACATGCTGCTTCTAGACTTTTTCATTTTGAAGGTATGCATATGTACCCCCTGTGCTTGTATCCATCCACTTTGTAGACAAATTTTAAAATCTTAAAGCTAACCTATAATCGTCTGAAATGCATCTCAGACTTCCTGCTGATTAAAACCAGGTTGCACTTTGTGACCTGGACTTTTCCTCTTATAGCTCCCGCATTATTGAATACTGTGAACATGAGCTCAGTGTGCACATACAGTATAAAGTTTCTAGCTAAGTAACAATTATTGTTAATGTTGTATTCGTGATTTCACTTTTTTATTTTACTTGTGATGTTTCATTGTTCTACACCTGTAAAATAAAGTGGGGCTGTGGGTGAGACATGGGATATATCTTGACTCCCCATTGAGAACAGTAAAAAAATCTTCAAAAACTACTACAGATTTCACGAACCATGTTTGAATCCAACTATATACTGTAGGGCTCTGACCTCTAAAATGTTTCTCTTATCATTCAGACAGTTGGAGATTCATCTCTTGGAAAAGATGAAGCTGAATTGCCAAGTGTTCAAGGAGGAAATCTCCATCGTGCATCTCAATCGACAGGCAGCTCATCTTGAAAGCGCTTTGCAGGAAAGCTATGTGAAGGTACCGATAAAAACACCTTCCACTGACAATCTGCACTAGTGAAGAATGTAAAAGGCGCATTGAAGGCCTGGAGCTCAGTCAGTGGAGTTTAATCAACAGCATGTGAAACATAGTTACACCAATATGTGGAAAATCTGTATGTCTGAGACAGAGAATGTTTTGATTTCTAAAAATAAACACTGAGAAACTGATATTTGCACCAAAGCAACTCCAGATACCAAGAGAGGCATTTTTGGTATGAAATAATAAAATCTTACGTTTACAGAAGAAACAACAGAGTCAAATTTGGAGTTTTTTTGGAGAGTGATGGAATGACAAAATACTTTTCCAGTCTGTTTTTAACTTTGTCTTAACAACTTGTGCGACTGGCCTTTTCCCCACAGATAATAACAGCCTTGAAGAATAAATTAACCTGCAGAAGACACAAAGGAAAACTGTGGCTGACTTGGAAGGTCAACTGCTGAGTGAATTACAGCTCTTTAAGAAAGGTGCTCCCAGTTCTGAGAAGGGACTGTAATAGACAGCATCAGAATTTGACACGAACCTCAGCTCAGTCTTCTCTGTTTCGTTAAGCGGTGCAGTTATCTCTGTTGTGAGACTGAATAACTGGAGCAATGCGATGTCTTTTAGATGAACATGCACTTTTCTTTAACAAGTGATGTTTAGTTCTGACATTCGAGAGCCTGTGACCATACCAACAATGGAATGTGTGTGACAAAAGCCGCTGGGAGAGTGCAATGGAGAAGTGGGCCAGCATGTGTAAAACTATCTGTACGCATCCCCAGAGGAGCCCACTTCTCTTTTTAATGTGGCTCTTTTATCTCATCGAAGAAGCCCTAACGAGGTGCCATGAAAGGACACATGCAGCTTTGGCTTTGAAAGGTGCCCCGTGTCACATTGCCACCCTGGGGCCACGCTTTTTTAGGCGCTGAGTTTGTGGGAAAAGCAGCAGCGCTAATGTTTATCATATGACCTAATCAGAGTTAACACACAGGTCAGAGCTGAGGAGCAGCCTGGGAACTGATAGAGCTGCTGTTCAAATAAGGAACAGACCGCCCTGTGTTTGGTCTTGTAGGCTGCCCCGCATTACAGACAATAAGGAAATATTTCATCATCGGCAGTCTAATCTCCAGGATCCACTGCAACTGGAGAGCATCAATAAAGCAGCTGAGAGGGAAGGAGAAAGGAAAACAGAGGCGCAGACTGAGCGGAGGAGGGGGGAGGACAGCAAATGGCGGAAATGGCTTTAAATAAGCAGTTTAGCTGGGATGACTTAAAAAACTTCAGACAGACTATTAAAGAGGGGAAATCAAGAAAAGTGATTGCTTCACCGGCTATTTAGTCTCACATGGTGAAGCATGGAGTGAGTTTTCTTAAGAGTCTGCCATTATTTCCATTCATGCACAGATCTGCAAATCAGTTCAGTCAGATTACCTTTTATAGTCCATATAGTTTTATAATCCATGATCAGTTCATGATCAGTCTTGATCGGTTAGGTCAACTTGACTTGGAGCGACAGCAGTAAATCCAGATTTACCAACACCCATCAATGTAAATGAAATGCAATTCCTTCCCTTGTTAGAGAGTCATTTTTCATCACAGTCTTTCATAGACAATATTCATGGCTTCTACAGGTACATTTTACTTTCCAAGAAATATACATAATAGAATATTTTCTCATTACAGACAAGAAAAGTGGGTGATAATCTTTGCTTAAAGCACCTGTTTGATCTCGAGCAGCAGGTAATTGTCTATAATGGGTAAATTATTTTTCTTTGGTGTTGGTATGTGATGAGTGCCCTGCATCTGGCCCAGGTAGACCAGGATTTGATCAGATATTCTGGATAAACAAGTGGAATATGAAAAGAAAATTCCTGGAGTTCTTGGCGTGTGTCCAAAATTGAACAAGCTAAGGGAAAACGATGCATATTAGAGTCTGCTCCTCAAGGGGCTTCAGTTGAGTTTCCGTTGATATATCCTGTCTGGCCCACTTGTCTGAGGAGAGAGAAGCCTTAGCTTTGACCCCTGACCCTTGAAAGGCGGCAGCTTTTGCTGCGAGGCATTCACACGCCTTGTGGGGGGAGAGGGGAGTATGCCAAGAGGCTGGATAAGAGAGCCCAGGAATTCAGTGGTCAGACTCACAAGTTATTTTCTGATCCCTGCAAGCTACTTGTGGTGTGATCTCCTCTGAAGCTAATCATTATATCTTGGTGGTCGCTCGACTCTGACGCAGCCACTGTCTTTATCTCATGGGGACTTCCATGTGCAGTAGTATATGTAATTTTCAAGGAACTGGCAACAGGATTTGTTTGATAATTCAGAGGCACAGAAACTAGTTTGATCAGCAACTTACATAAAAGTATTAGACTTAATAAAACTCTTGTGGATCCAATTCTATACCTGAGCTGTTTTTGCTACAGGAAGAATGAGGAAACCTGCCTTATGAAGAAAAACCCCCCATATATTCAGAATTTTTCAATTATGCATTTTAATCTTATCTTTTTTTTAAACCAGGGAGTTGAACTGTTCATATATTTAAAAAAAAAACACCGACATATTTTCTTTGAGAGAATAGTGTTGAAGTAATTGCTCGTTTTTAAATCAGCCCGTTTCTACTGTCGAAATATGTCAAAACAAACAACTACTAGCAAAAACTGTCTGAAAGAGGAATCCGTTAACTATATTTTCAATTTTTTGTTTTGTAACATTTCAGTTTTATTCTTTATAGTCAAACAGCGATGGGAAGAAGGGTTAATTACCTTAACATGTTTCGACTACCCCTGTAGTCTTCGTCAGAAGTTTGACTACAAAGAACAAAACGGAGGTGTTACAAAACAGCATGAAATTGATAGAACTGGTGAACTGTATTTAAAGAAAGATGGCTAAACTAACCTTTCGTAGCAAGAATCTATAGAGATTATCAAGCTTAAAAGCAAAAGGACATACAGATGAAAACGATAGATGTTCCTACCTGTCCAGTGAAGTTGATTGAGCTTTTCAATTTTATGCTAAGATGTTATTTTAAGTGCAGCGATCAATGCCTTCATAGAGGCTTTCACTTGACTCATCAGAAGAAAAAGAGTAAATATTGAACTACTCTTAACTTAATTCACCGTGAATTTAATATGAATGATGTTCTATCATAAGAAAAACATTTACTGCATCCAATTAATTAAAAAAACAGAAATGGATTATAGAGTTGAATGAATCAATCTATTCATTTACATCTGTGCTGTTCGTATCCTTGTTTTTGTGAAGGTACATGCCAGTTTTTGCTTTGTCTACCTTTAGGAGAAAGTAAAGACGAAGACTCTAACGGTTGGTAGCCTGAGCCAGCTGGTGTCACCGCAGTGTCCTGCCATGCTGATGGTCATACAGGAAGACCAGAACCCTGGTGGGCAGTACGGCTTTACATGTCACCACAGAGAAGAAGGTGGGCTGGAGGTGCTCAAAGTGGACAACTCTCACCTCTGTGTGGGGGACAGGTAACATGAAAACACCTCCAACAATGTTTCTAACCAAGCAGTCAATCCAAATTTACCGACACAAGTGTTCCCAGATGTCCCCTGACTAGTGAGAGTGGTGTTTAATATCATACTCATCTCATCCAGTTCTTTCATCACTATATTTTTCTATGCTCTGTATCTATGGAAACCCATTGGATGTTGGCCCCAAAACAAGCGATAGGGTAATGTGATACTTGGATGCAGAAAAGAGTGAAAAGAAGCAGATAAAAGGAGCTCATATAATGAAGCAATTATGGAATTACAGCAAGAACATTCTTAGAAACACAGCATGCTAAAACTCATGAGCATTCACACACACTTGCACTTACAGACTGGACTGTTGACATGGCTTTTAGAAAATAAGCCTGCACTTGTAAAGACAGAAGCACAGAAGCTGAAAAGTTTCTGCCGGGCTCGGTGTGTGAGTTCACACGTCGGGATCTTTGCCAATATGAGTCACGCACCTAATAAAAGAAAACAGGAATGCTCTTTTTTCTGGGGAAACATAGATAAAAACTACTGCAACAGATTATTAACGGGAATCTCACTGAAGGGGTGTTTTTGATATTTAATGATCAGTGATTTTATGACTTACCTGCAGAGAAAATTTTGATTTGACAGACTTTTCCACATCAGCGAAAGAAATTCTTTTCCACAACTCTTTCTGCATGCTTTCTTTGACATATTTTTTTATTTTTTTGTGTGTGTTTTATTGGCTTCTTAGGCTGGTGGAGGTGAATAGTGTACCAGTGCTCAACTCTACACTTGAAGAACTGACTAACCTCCTGCTGCAGGGACCCTGTGCTCAAGTTGTTGTTCTTCGCCAGCCCCCGTCCTCCCTGGCCTCTCCTCTGTTCCTGCAGCACATGGTCAGCCCTGACCCCGTGCAAACACTCCCAGAAAGGAGCACAGTCACAAAGGAAACTCCTCCACAGCGAAAGGTGATGGCCATCTGACAACAGGAGGGGGAGAAATGAAAAGAAGCAACTAAATGGACCAATAATGTAAAGTAGTATGTAATCTCCTGTTAGTTAAATGCCTCCACATGTGAATGCATTTATAACTCTTTGAAATGTTTATTTTAAAATGTCAACAACTGCCCTTTAGTTAGGATAGCCCGATAGTAACGGACATAACATTTTGGCTGGTTAGAGATGAGTAATCTTTTCTGTTTTAACGTGCAGAGTGATGCCCAGGAAATACAAATAACACAAAACCCACACTCATTTCTTTTTAAACCGTCCTGCTGTGTGTGATCTTTTAGAAAGAGGGCAGAATGACGAATCCAAAAAGCAAGACAGAACCGGACAGAGCTTTGCTCCAATGGAAAAGTGATAAGCTTTTTCTTTCTTTCTATTCATGCGGCAGAATAATTCCTGGGGGTAAAACAATGTAAGCTTGATGAACAATCTTCATCTGAGTTTAAGTGAAGATAAAACCAAAGTCTGAAAATATATGATGTAATGTAACCACACATCAAAAAGCTTTGCATATAGGCTCCCTTCAACAGATTTAACACAAAAGATGGTCTTGAACAGTACTCAGAGCAGAATATTTCTTTTAAAAAAAAGAGTCAAGTATCCTCTTTTTAATATGTAATGTAATCCCCTGCGTGGTATAGGAATAAACCCTTGGGCCCGGAAATGCCTCATTTATCAGCCTTGTTCTCCCTCGTTAAGTGGCAGTGGATCATGCGTGTCTGACAGAAAAGACAGCACAAACACTA
The DNA here is from genome assembly GCA_036024015.1 of Craterocephalus amniculus. NCBI lineage: Eukaryota > Metazoa > Chordata > Actinopteri > Atheriniformes > Atherinidae > Craterocephalus > Craterocephalus amniculus. Next base: position 3,898 of record JAVQJG010094559.1, on the reverse strand, counting down.
CCAAACCCTGACCCAGACCCCTGGGGTCCAAAGAGCCTGAGAGGAAAAGTGATGAGACCAGTTTTGCTTGTCACATGATGAGAAAGGTCACAGGTCAGTCACCAATGCATTTGCGTCTTCATGGTTTTGTAATCAAAGCCAAATGAGCTCCATATAATCCTGATGATGAGAGAGATGGCATTTCTGCTTGCCAAACGGAACCACACGGAGGGAGGAGTGTGACGCTGGCACGTCGGAGATTTGAGAGACTTAGTCACAGGCATGGGAAATTGAATTCGACCACGCCACAACATGTTCATCTACCCACTGACAAAGATGAACCATAATGACATACCTCAAAAAGTGCAACAATAAAATGAGAAGCTATCTAAAGCCACAAGAGTTCAATAGCAGGGTGTAGACACGTACAGCTTCAGAGACACTGAAGGAAAGGAAGTGGGGACAGAAAGAGGAGGAAAGAAATTAACAATGATGATCACGCACAGTGTCAAAACAACAATGTCGAAGCATCTGAGGTCAGTCTGGTCTATTCTTCCATTGGGTGCATGGAGACATGGGGAGAAATTCATAGCTCAGTAAAAGTAAGCCACACAGAGACGGAGAAGAAGGAGAGAATGTGTCATGGCTGCCTTCGTGGAAATAAATTAACACTGGAGAAAATGAGACAAAATCCTATAAACACTACTGCTGGCAAGAGTAGAAAGGCACTGTGGGATTCCCAGTGACCAACACGCCCCAGAACACACACTTGCAGACTTTGATACTTCTGCAATAAACCGCTACATGTTGTCAATCTAAAAAGCAGGAGAAATCTATCAGCAGGAACTTGAACTGACCATGAAACCTACATTTTTCAGAGAAGCTGTTAGGTCGAGACGACAAACTGAGGAGCCAATAGTCAGAAACATCTGCACCGAGTTTGAGTCATACAGCAGCATCTTCCCATACCGACCGAGTTGCCTCAGGTTGACCCAGCTCTGTACCTGACACGTAGTGGCACAGAGCAACTTAAACTGCATCTGGTTTGGCTTAACGGCCTCAGTAAAGCTACATCCAGAGCGCACTGATAAGCTCAGAGGAGAGTCCAATGTGGTTGGATTTCTCCCTTTCACCCTGCGAGCCACAGCTTTTCACTCTTCAATCCCCCTCCTTCCCACCTCTTTCAGCTCTCTAACCACCCCATGACATTTAAGGGTGCCTGGCATCCGTTTGAAGTGGGAGAGGGGGCATTAGCTCTGGTTTCCTGCCCAAATCCCACACAAGCCAATAAAATGCACACAGGTCTGAAGCAACCGGGAACCAAAGGAATTATTCTTCACTAAATGTTAAACAAACAAGATTGGCATTTAGCCCTGTATCATACTGTACATAACAAAGGCACATTGCTTAATGCAGAAACATTTCAGTGCTTGTTTTGTTAATGACCTCTTCCTGTGTTGTAATTGTCTTTCTACGCCCTGAGACCTAATTACAGTTAGGCAGCTAGTGACGAGACAGTAATTATTATTACATTTAGAATATTACACAGTCAAATGTTCGTGCACCTTTGTGCTACACAGCATTATGTAGTTAATAGAGCTCTACAGCCTCTAGTCCCTTATATTTCAGTAATCACTGCGAGGGCAGAGAAGGTCAGACTCAAATCCTGGGGGCTTTTGATTTCATTTTACTGAGGTGGAAATGGAACTTCTGCCTTTTCCTCTGGTAAATCTCATAGTAAGTAGCTGCACTGGGTAGTCCCCAGAGATATTTATGAGTTGACCCTGTCCTGGTCAACACTGCATTGTTATCTGACCTCTGCACCTGGTTTATTCTGGCTCTGCTCACCTCTGCCTCAGAGAGGCTGAGGAGGCACTGCCATCTACTGGCTGTCTCGTATACTGTTGGTCCCTCCAGTGTCTTGAATTGTGCAGAAGAAAAAGCCTCTTGGGCCTGATTATGAATTAATTCTGATTAGATCCTATTATTCACACAAAGCGGGCGATGTATAGTAATTATCTTTCATGTCTGAATAAATACCCAAGACAAGGAAAACACATTTAAACTGTAACCAGGGATGTAATCTACCAGATTTGTAAAAGTGCCAAACACATACAGATTGTTCTTGTCCAGATGCTCGGTCTTAAACAGACTGACAGGTCCTGCCAAAGAACTCACAAGCTTATTGATCAATGATTTAGAATAGTTTGTCTAAGTTAATTTTGTGCATTCAGTTTCCTCATACAGATCTACTTTCTTTTAATGGTTCCCTTTCTTTAAATAAAAGAGAATATGTGTGTATCTTGCCTGCTCAATATTTGTTCAAGCAACAAATCAGCCATCAGGCGGGCTGATTGAGATTAGAAAAATCTAGTGATGACAGTGTTCCCTCCTTGTCAGCAACCCATGCACGGCTCAAGTTTCAGGCTTTTTCAGGTTACTTGCTATTCAGCACGAAGGACAAAAATGAAATAAGTTGAATGTGAATGATAGATGATTACTCTTGAGTTTAATGTGGGTTTAACTATCCTAAATTAATACGTATAGGCAGGAACCTACATCAGGAAAGCTGCAGAGAGACATTTTAACAGTCTTTGCGCTGCTCAATTAAAGGGATAATGAAAAGACCATTAGGATTAAGTCTGAGGTTTGCTTTGGAAGAGATAAATATGTTGGTGAAATTGCTGTGCATAGCCTTGCCAGCAGGCAGCAATTCAGTAATGTCAGCATATGGTATTAGTAATTTTTTTCAATCTATTCTCTGAAATATAGAGAGCATAATGGTCCATGTCTCTGTCCAATAAAAGGTTTAATTAAAGCAAGATGAAAATAGTGATGAGAAAAATCATTATGAAACCCAATGGGAAACGAGTGTGTGAGTGTGTGTGTGTGTGGGGGGGGGGGTATTTATGAATTGAGAGGTGAAAGGGCAGTGCAGACTACAAAGGAAGAGAAATTCATAACAAGAAGAAATCAAATGAAAAATTGAGGTGGATAATGGATCAAAAGAGTTTAAACATTTGATGAGCTGTGTTTTTTTCTGTTTTTTTGATAGCTGTTTTTTGGTTTACTTGTATAATAAAAAAGAAATATCTTCCCACACTCTGAACAACAAATGGTTCATTTATAAAGCTCCAGGCAATTTCTGGCAGTGGTAACTGCTCTGGGATTGTTTCTGTGCTGTGTGGGGTGGGCTTTTCAAAACAGGAAAGAGACAAGAAAAGAGGAAATCCAAAGTTAAGGTCTCATAAGCATTTTTAACCTGTAAGAATTAGTCCCTTGTTTTAATATTTGGATATTGAACATGAAATTTAGTATCACCGGGATTTCATGTACGTGTAAATTATGGCCTTTTGTGCACAAATGAGGTGACGGCCGTTTTACATTGTGTGAACATAATGAAAAAAATCTTTACAAGTGACTTGATTGTCTCTCATGAAAAAAACAAATGAAACTCTAGATGGCAGTAGACGTCTCAGTATCCATCCTGTGAGCTGTAAGAAACATCAACCACTCTTTCAGAAGGTCTCTCAGTGACACTCAACACTTGCAAATAAAGATGCTTCACAAGCATCCCAGTTTGAAAAGCTGCCAAGCAAATCCTTAGCCGGGGCTGATTATTTGCTCCTCGATGGTTTGGAAAGTAGTCCAAGGCGCTGCTGATTCTCATTTGCAATAAAGGTTTAACATAAGCAAACGGAAAATCATCATGTTGAAGACAAAAGTAATGTGTGGATGTGAAATTTTCCATTTGACGCCATTCTCGCAAAAGATATAAACCCTGTAAGGTACGATATAAAGGGGCCCTGCGACAGACTGGCGACCTGTCCAGGGTGTACCCCGCCTCTCGCCCGTTGATAGCTGGGATAGGCTCCAGCACACCCGCGACCCACTTGGATTAAGCGGTTCAGAAAATGGA
>JAVQJG010094557.1:0-14131 GCA_036024015.1 Craterocephalus amniculus | reverse complement strand
TATTTATGTGTTTCATCATGTACTGCTGCTGTAGATGTTTAAGCTTGATCTAATTTTATATCAATTTATTTACTGTTGGGCAGTTTAAGCAATTGTCATATATTTGTAGCATCACTAATATTTCTGTGGCATGAAGCCTGCTTTCAGCTTTGCCATGATGCATTTTTAATGATCTCCCAAATAGTTTTGGCTTAAGAAGTCACCCAACTCTAAGTTTATCAGTACATTTGTAACATAAATATTAGCATTAAATAATAATGCTAATATGCTAGTAATAAAGGTAAAAAAAAAAACACATGTGCATTTTGGTAAAATGTTTTGTATCTGTATAATTTAATTCAATTCAGTTCAACTTTATATGTAAAGCGCCAATTCATAATGATGCCATCTCAAGGCGCTAATTTACCTGTTGTTTTTTGTGTTCACACTTCAGCACCACTGAGAACATCCTCAGCCGGCTTTTTGCTGCTGTCCAAATTTGAGCTGTATAAAGGTAAATCATCTCAATTCGTGTTGTCCAACAAAGGGCCCCATGTCTGCCTTCGCCTACAGCCCCAAACTTCCTAAATCCGCCACTGTTCACACCAACAGCAGCATTTTGCGTCCGCGCAAAGATTTGTACGCGCGAATACCGAGTGTCAACTCGCTTGATTTGAGCGTTTTTTACGCGAGAATGAAGCTTTTTTTCCGTTAGAATTAAGCAAACTGGGATCAGGTGAGCCTGAAGCATCCCTGGAAGCGCCGGCCATCAAGCCGCATCTCCTGGATTATTATGATATTCACCGAGCTCCGAGCGCCTCTGGAGGAAGATCCGGTGGACCCAAACACACTGACGTCTTCTGTTTACATAATTCAGAAGCAGGTAGCCTACAACACAGCAACTTTCTGGTAGTACTCATTACGAGTTCAAAATTTTCAACTCGAGCGGAGAGGCGGAAAACGTCCTATTCACGCGGAAATACGCTTCATTCAAGCGGAAAATCTGCTTCATTCGCGCGGAAAATCCGCTGGATTGGGGCGCTCCGCGCCACGAATCCGCTCATAACGCGCCGCCCCAGGCAAACTCGCGTTTTTCCGCGGCTGTACATTGACTTAACATTGAGTTTGTACAAGCGTACAATTTTTTAACTCTAACTCTAGAAAAGAAACCTGTCTGCTTAAAACACATTAACACCCATTTAAAACACAATCTCCAGAAAGTAAAACATGGACTCACCTCCATGGACGTAATTATGAAGTGTGCAGTCTGAAGGACCCACCAAATGGATCAGACTGGACTGGCTGAAGCCGACTGTGTGCCGTTCTGCAACACAAACACATACATAAAAAACAAACATCAACAACAAAATCCATCCATCCATCCATCCATTTTCTGTACCGCTTAATCCAATTGGGTCGCGGAACAACAAAATCAAAACAACAAAAAATATTTTTTGCGAAGAAAATTGATAAAATACCAACAACCACAAAAATCAACTAAAAGGCGCCACCTAAATACGCCAACCAAAGCCACTATAACATACTACAAAACAACAACATGCAATCACACCCACGTACCTCTTGATGCGTCCTCTATGTTTAAGCCAACATGACAAAAGAGTGTTGTTAGATTTTATAAGGGTTAGATGTAGTTACATAAAATAAAATACAATACAATAAAATAAAATTAAAATAAAATAAAATAAAATAGGCTTTATTTCATTGTGCTTGTTCATTTTCACAGCTGTTATCATACAAGCACTAACTGTTATTAAAAAAAAAGATGTGTGGTGAATTTACACTAACATGTTTTTAGCTTTCTTTTCTTTCATTTTTGTCTGCATCTTGCTATAATAGAACCTAGTTATAAAATATGGATCACTGGAAACAAAAACAGAACAACTTGTCTTTTATTGTGCATTGCGTTCATTTTCTCATATCACTACAATCACTGAAACTGGTCAAAAATAACATGTTGCTTTCATTAGGTAGCAGCACAGTAATTGCACAGTATTTTCAGGCTAAACCATCATGACACTTGTGATGACACCTTATTAGCATGAGCCATAAGAGACAATCACTTTGGTTTGGCACATTTTGTGTTACCTGCATTCGGTGGAGGTAGCATCACAGCTTCAATCCTTTCTTTGGTCTCCATCCGCTCAGTTTTCTGGGCTTCATAGCGCATCTTGCCCTCTTCCTCTTGTTTTGCACTAGCATACTATTGACAGAATACATACAGTAAAAACATTCACCATGCTATTCAGTAATTCTCTGCATAAATATGATCTAAATGTCATGATTTTCAGAATCCTTATTGAGCGCAATCAATCATGTCAAACAAAATATTGCATCTAATCATTATTTATATAAGCTGAAATCAAATCTAAATGTACTTCCTGCTGCAAATAAATATTTTCACTGACTGTTTTTCATTTATGCACATTTCATCAGCTGGAAGAAATTGCATCTCAATCTTTACAGAACAGTTGTAACTCTGGGATGTTGGAGAGTTTCCTCAAAAAAAAGCTGGTAATAAACATTTTAAATTTTAATGTCTTTTTAGTGAATCCCTGTGAAATATAGAAAAGGTTTTAGAATCCATCCATCACACAATCAATTACAAAATATTATCCCTCAAATTGCAGGCTTACTTACGGTGCCTAGAGTTTGTAAAGTAGAATGAGATGCAGAGCCTTATTCTGTCTGGCTCTTTTCCTGTAGAAGCAGTTCTACAGGAAAGAAGCAGGCATATTCTTTCTGTGACTGTCTTCTTGCTTTTCCCATTTTGAGCCAATCAGGTTTTAATTTTTAAACTTTCATTATCATGCTGACATCTATAAGACCTACCTCTTCACCATCTCTTCCTGATACCTGAGGAACCTCATCAGAAATCTAACGGCCTACTTAACTACCACCTAAAGTCTAGACCCATTGGAAACTAGAATCTAGGGATCATATCTTCTCATATTTTATCTGTTTTCTTTGTTTATGTCAGTACTCTACTGAGTTGATGTGAAATAGTCCATTTTTTAAAATTGATTTCTTAGACGTTTATCAATTTGGTTCTATCCTTTCAATCAATGCCGCTTTTAACCATGTATCATTTTTCTCCATGCTCCTTTATGCAGGCAAAACAGTTGCATTTCTCTCACATGTTCTAACCATTCTGCTCAGTGTTTGCCGTTTGTTGTTTCTCTGTCTATCTCCCTTGTCCTTTCCTCTCTTGCTGTCCCCACACCCTAAATGGACATGGCAGATGGTTGCCCTTTTCTCACCACTGTCATAAAGTAGTCCGGCTTCTTCCTGTTGTCATCAGAAATTTTTCCTCTCTTTGGGTCATAACATAATTCCACAATCATGATAAATTCCTGTTCCCTGCATAAAACAAGCGCATTATTGAAAACACCTGCCTTTTATTTTAACTTTCAGGAACCAACACATTATTCAGCTACACAAACTTGCCAACTTGAAACTATGTACAGTAATATTATGTAATACGTTTTATGAATAATTTTCACCAAAAAGCTAACAACCAGTTTTGGTCTCATGTAATTGACTTTTTTGTGTTTCTACTTTTAAGTCTTGTATGACAAACCTGATCATGTATTAAACCATACTTATAGATGCATTTCTTTGCTTTCTGACCTTAAAACACATTTCATGGCACAGTGACATCTATTATTTGCATTTTTTAGCTATGTGTTGATGCCTTTTACCAATTGTAATAAATTCTTTCTTTGCACTATCTGTAATTCTTCTAATGTTTTATGTAAAGCACTTTGAGTTGTCTTAAACAGGAAACGTATTATACAAATAAACTTGCCTTGCCTTTTGGAGCTCGTTTACATACCATGTTACATGTTAGCAAACGGGTATAAACACAAAGTTTACAAAGGACAAAAAGTTCTGCAGTGCGTATTTAAGCAGAGATATAAGTTCATATGGACGAACTGTATCATCAAGGAGAAATCCAGAACCTCAGGTACACTTTTTATATGTTAATGGTTTGGATTTAGATAAGTATTTACTGTAACATAATCTGAACCCCTTTTAGAACTCTGAAAGCTTTGATTTTGTCTATTAAATATTCACTTTTTTTTTTGCTTGAAATTTTAGTTTGAAATAAAAAAAAGTACCTTAATCGGTGGCACCTCCATGATCTTGTCAACGTTCTGCAGAGAACAAGGGACATACCACAGTGCCGCCTTGTTGGCCAGTTTCTTTGCACCTGCAGTGACAAAAAACAAGTTAAACTCACCTCAAAAACATCAACAGGACAATTTATAGCTTTATAAAAAAAAACACCTTTTGACATCTCTTTTAGAAAAAGCAGTCAACTTTAAAGTCAGACACTTTTATTAAAGCCCCACTAATAGCCAATCCCGTGTTTAAATGTTCCTTTGTTTCTGCATGAAGATTAGTCTTATTGCTGCAAACAAAAGAGCCGAAAAAAAACAAATGAGGGTTTCATTTAAAGACAAATGTAGTCTATACAAAGCTCACACTCACAATCGCTAAATGGTGATTTCAAGGTTTTACATAATCCATAAATCCTGAAGTTTCTGCATTTTTATACAGTGATTACAAAAATGAATTAAATACCTTCACTCATTAACTTCTCTGCACATATCTATGCTCTGCATCCTGGGGCACATAAAATGTTTTAGTGGTTAGATTTAGCTACTCTAGCTCTCTCTCTCAAGAAAGTTCACATCAGGAGGCAAAACTCATAGAAATCACATCTCATAGCAATCAGGCGACGGGGTTGTCATAGTGATATCTGCTGTACTCTGCCCACACTTTTTCACTTAATTTGCTAACAGAAAGAGAAGAGCTATTTTGAGGTGGTGGTGTTATGACACACAGGGGAGGCACACAGATTGGAAACTGCTGTCCTAAAGAGTCCAAGGGTTTTGATTTTATCCATTTTTTTGTGTCTAACTAGGCCATTTGTGTCACTCAGATCCAAGAGCCTTAAACTACACACTTTTTTTAATACTTCAAAGAAATTGTTGCTTTGTTTTTTTTTAAAAATATGCACAGTGCTTGACGGCAGATCAAACAAAATGCATTTTATTGAGTATTGTGTCACTAATGTGTGATTATGTGCAAACCAGTTGGGAGACTTTGCACACAGAGAGGGGAAGTTAGGCGAGTGGGTGCAGCAGTTTATGGCAAAGACGAATGGAAAATGCATTTGCATTTTACACAGAGTTAAAACTGTGCAGGCAGCCCGGCTCCGTTTCCATGCCAACCACTCGTTGGCTCCAACCTTTGCCAGCAACCAGGAAGTTACACACAGTAATAAGAGGCACATATTTACATATCCTTCGCTCTACTCTAGATTGCGCAACTCCAGTCTATAGTTCCTGCTGGAACTTTTTAGATTGAGGGGAAAAAAAAGGAATGACAGGAGGACAAAGGATGAAATGAACTGGAATTTGGCTAAAACACCATTCCCAGTACGACTGATGACCTTTTTCTGAGCACAGCGGAGCCATGGGATTGGCTTTAGATTTAACATCTCTGCGGCCGGTGAAGACAATGACAGTGTTTGATCGTGTCACTGTATGTTTCCTGAAATCCAACACACATGGTTGTAGTATTGTTCACCTTATGTCGGTAGAAAGTAATTCTAAAGCACACCTTGGAAGTTAAGAAAATGTTACCTTCAGGAAATTCTGCTTAAAGGTATTGATAAACCCCTATGGGATAATGTTATTGTTTCAAAAATTACCTATGGTATGTTTTAGCTTCAAGCGAGGAAAAAATGGCAGGAAGGACAGCTGACTTATTTAGTTAGGATTAATGAATAATTAAATCAGGAGATTTGGGCTGCATTTACCACAAGTCCAACAAATCTGCTCACCAAACATTCGAAGTCTGTGGTACAACACTCAACTAAAGGCTTGTATCATACAGACTTTATGTATGGCTGTTATTTATGTAAGTTGTGATGCAGTGTAAAATTTTAATAAAAAATCAAATGATTTGCAAATCTCATAAATCCATATTTCATCCCAAATAGAACATAATCAGCATTTCAAATGTTGAAACTAAAACATTTTACCATTTTTGGGAATTATTTGTTTATTTTGGATTTGACGGCTGCAATAAATTTTAAAGATGTTGGAACAGGGGCAACAAAAGGATGGAAATTTGCAGATTAAAGACCCAATCATCAATTTTTCAACCTTAGACCATCATTTGAAGGCAGAGTGAAATCTGTCATGTGCATTTCTGGAACCATTATGGCCCAGCAGCGTCCTGCAGCTAAGAAACCGCACTAAACAACTATTTCATTCGAGTCATGTGCTGCTGAGTTTCACAATGTGCATGCATCACATGCAAGCAAATGTAAACACGTCAGGCATTTTGATTGACTGTTCACTGTTTCAGATGTGGAAAAAGTCAAAACAAGACTGTTTTTCTGTCTGGGGAGAGCTTTGAGTACAGGTAGGATGCATGATGGATGCCAAACTAACTCTGATAGGGGACACGTCGCAGAGAAAATGGCAAAAGTTAGTACTGCATATTTAAAGCTCCGACATGAAAAGGCGAAGACATGCAAAAACATCTCTGGGCCAAAGCTCATTTAAAATGGTTAGAAAATAATTGGAAAACTGTCCCTACAAGTAGCAAGGAATTGCTTTTGTTCCTATGGTGTGGGCAGTCTACATCCATGAAGGCACCATCAATGCTACAAAGTACATAGATCTTTTAGCAATACTGTATGTCCATTTCAGACCACGTTCAGGAAAGGTCAAACATATTTCAGCAAGACAATAATGAACCACATGCTACACATATTACACCCATAATAACAGCATTGCTTAACAAGAGAGGAGCGCTGTACTGGCTTCTCTGCACTTAAGATCTTTCACCAACAGAAAACATTTAACGTATTGTACAACAAAAGAAATAAATCCCATGAAATGATGAAATGTCTCAGTTTCAACATCCATTATTTTGATTATGTTCTATTTGACATAATATAGAGGTTTATAAGATGAGCAAATCATTGCAATCTTTTTTCCTTTTAATCTTTTCCCAGCCTTTTTAGAATTAAGGTTGACAGTTCATAGAAAGTCAAACTACCCTTTCCAGGATGAATTTACATTATTTTATCAGCAAACTGAAAGCAATTTAATAAAAGTAGCAATACACTGACTGAGCAAATATTAACTATGGGAAAATTAAAACAGTTTTATACAAAAATGAATTAATCTGAGCTCATGTTTCCCAAAATTGTTAAACTCAAAGCAAGACAAGAATCAAGCAAATTAGGACTTAAATAAAAAAACATGTGCTGGCCACCATGTTAGTTTTTTTTTTTTGCAAAACATGATGGGCAGCACAGTTTTCAAACACTGCGTCATGTAATTTCAATTCAGATCAGTTTTGGGGAGTCCTCTGAGTATTCACAGAGAGGGGCTATCTTGCTTAAATGGGCAAAGGATCACCTGGCATGGTTTATGCAACATCCACTTCTGTTTAATCCAAGTTTAGTTTGCCAATTTTGACATCACACCATCTCATGAAATGTCCTGAAAGCATATTTTTTGTTTTGAAATGACTGATCGCTCCTGAACCCTTGTCTCAACTCCTTTAAGACCTTGGATGTCTATCTCGCTGTTCCTGTCCTCCACTTTGCCCCCCACCAAAAATTCACCTCAAGCAGCTTCGCTTGATTTATTGCTGTCTCTTTTTTATTCATTTAGCCCTTTGCTCTCTTACTCACTGCCCTTAATTCCTTCGCCCTAGAGGGGGAAAAAAAGTTTTCTTTCCCCTGAGCTGAACTGCCTGTTCTTGGTTTAGAGACAGAACAGAGAGAATAGTTCTTGGTACTTAGTCCCTATGATCAAAACCGCAGATTTTCCATTACACTGAGCCAAGGCTCCATTTTGCTTTTAACTGCTGCAGTCCCACTGTGAGATGTTGCAGCTCGATAGTTGATTAATTATGCCAGCTGAAGTGCTTTTAGGACAGAGCTTCCCGAGCACATTTACAAAACATCTTTTATATTCTAAGTTCTTTGAATGGTTTTAAGACACTGAGACAAAAATCCTGTTGACAGACTCCAGTGTGATTGTTCCCAAACAATTCCCAGTTGCACTCATTTACCCTTTACTCTGCAGCCGTTTCAATTATAACATAATGTCCATAGGAATGTTCAAAAGACATGTGAGCCATGTGTTTCATGATTTTTTATTTATATCTTCTACTTTGTTTATGTTTAGATTAGAAAAAAAAATACACAACTTTGAATATCAACCTCAACTAATGTCAGCCAGCCAGCAGACTATTGTTTAAGTCAGTTAGCAACAGAGGCTAATAGAGGCAGCCTAAAATAATATATATATATACTGTTTTGTATATTTCATCCATACATGTGTTTCCATGTAACAGTACAAACTGCGTGTACTCTGTCTATGCAAATGACCGCCTGAATGTGCATGCAACACAAACAGCACTACTGTACATGAGTGGGAAATTTGTCTGCATGTGTATTTGTTTCATGTGTAGCAGAGGACAAATGTACCTTTTTATGTAAGAGATCTGATTGGTTTTGTTTGTTCGTCTTTTTATCAGAGTTGTAGAAATCTTTGACTAAGGGTGACAATGTGTGCATGTGCAATCCTCAAAAGGATGTGTCCATGACATGAATGTGTGTTTTAAGATGATTTTGTGCATACACAGGAACATAGAAATATCTCTGAGCTGTGATATGTGTAGGTCGGACTTTGAGTGCGCATATGTATATTAGTACGCATGTGCAAACCCCCAGCGGGGACAATCATCACGGTTCGTGCCCACAGTAGGCAGCCTTACCCTAAGGGTCTGTGACTGAGGCCTGCATGACGAGATGCTGCCTGACTGACTGTGGAACCTTGGTGCTTTGCCTCCTCCCCCAGCACACACAGACATTCAAACACATGAAATAAACATAAATGCTTAAATACAAAGATGCACGCACAAGGAACCTTATATACAGGCACATTTACATTTGCACAGAGCTATAAAAACACACATGGCTGCACACTGGCACACCCTATTATGTGCACACTGAAATAAAAAATTCTAATCTGCAACCAAATAGTTATATTCCCCTATAGGTAATCCATGAATTCTTGGCCTGGGAAAATACATAGACAGGAATGTGCAAAACTGTGCCAGTCCCACATCAGCGCTCACATCAGCGCTTACAGAGAAATGTGTGTAAATGTACGACTTCTTCTGTTTAATGTGTCAGCAAATCAGGCTATGCACACTCTGTTCGTCCTGACGTACCATGTCTGTGTGTGCGATTTAGTGTTTTGGGAAGGTGTATGTGTTGTGCGGGAGCATGTGTGCAGGTACATCCACTTGGCGTCCACGTCTGCCTGGGCCACAGTGTGTGAGGCCTGATGCTAAGCCGACATGACAGAAGCAAATAATGTCTGCTCCCGTTATCTTCTCTTCCCCCTCGGCCCCGCAGGAACCTTTTAAAGGGCCAAACACTGATGAAAATACATGCATATACAAAATATGCATGCATCAAGCAAATGCATATTCACAAAATCGTGAATCTAATAGCAAATCACACGCATTTATAAGATGTGTAGTAGCTAGCAAACCAAACAGGTACACATTTTTAATGATCTGGGCAAACACTGATCCATAAAAAAACACTTTTGCTTGTTTAAGTGAAAGGCAGCTGTGACAACTCAAATGTGTACACACACACACACATACAAAGAGATAAACATCTATATACGGTACACACTTAAAATATGACCCACCTCCAATGCTGTGGATGTGACCCAATTTACCAAAAAGGTATAGTTCCCTCTCTGACTCCTTTGTAACCTGGGATTAAACTAGTCCATCTACTCATTGGAAAATTATCGCACTACTTCCATTATTTACTATTTACTATACTTTTTCTTCCACTAGCTCATGATGGTGTTCTTATAAATAAGGACCATATATAGACTTTTACATAAACTGTGCTATGATTAAAACAAATCCCAATGCAGATGTTATGTTTGGCCCACACAGACTCAATAGACCTCGGAAGCTAACTTTTTCCCGGAGGATCCCACCTCCATGGCCTCTCTCTGCACATGCTGGGGCTCATCTACATACACCCACACTGCCCTCATACTGAACATTTACAACTGCTTAGCCTACTCTTTTTTTTTGTTTAAACAAGCATGGTTATGCTTTGTTTTGTTTTATTGTTAGTTTTTTGAAAGTTGCAATGTGTGCTGATTGCCATTTTCTCATTGTATGAATTTTTTATACAGCTACATAACATTGGAAAATGTTACGGTGGTGTAGTGGTTAGCACCTTTGCCTCACAGCAAAAAGGTTAATGATTCAAGCCTCAGCCGAGAGGAGAGGAATCTGAGCATGTGCAGTTTACATGTTCTCGCTGTGCATGCATGGCTTCTCCCCGGGTACTCTGGCTTCTTCCCACAGTCCAAACACATACATGTTAGGTTAACTGGTCTCTCTGAATTCTCCTTAGGAGTGAGTGTGAGCACAAATGCTTGTCTTTCTCTCTGTGTTGGCCCTGTTATTGACCAGCATATTGTCCAAGGTGTAACCTGCCTCTCATCTAGTAGATGTGTAGATATCTACACATTGGAATAAGGAATACTGTTGGATAAAAAATTATTCAATAGAAAACAGAGCCAGAATCATCACCAAATCCTCCAGAATGGAAGAGGTTAAACACTGCTTTTGCACGGTATACAGCTAAGAGTAAGATTAAATTCCTAATTTCACTTGATTTAAATGGATGCACTACTAAAATATGTTCCAGCTGAATTAAATGTTCCACAGTGCAGGTGATTGTTGTTTGGAAAGGCCAGAAAGAAAAAAACACCCCACTAAGGCTTGCTAAGTCCATCAGAAGAGCCTCCTGGTGATGCTTCACCAGGCAAATCGTTTTCTAGGATTTGCTAAACATTACTATGTCCTGACAGATATTATGGTTGTTTAACTCCTGAAATGCATCCTGTGCTTTAACTGAATTCAGTCAATGAGTTGCCTTTCTGCTATCCCCTCTTCAGGGGTCCTTGCTAGTAAGGCCATAGCTGTCCCCGCTGATGCCTGTATGTATGTATGCTGTATGAATGCTGCTCTCCACCTGTCAGCTCATACCTCTGCCCCCGCCTCTGTCAACCTGCTTCCAACCCGGCAACGAGCCAACCAACCAACTAGTACAAGCCTGTTGCTATGGCAACAGCCGTCTAGAGGATACCTCTTTTGTTTCTCACACCTCCTTTTCGCTCATCCTTCTGCTTTCCTCATCATGCTGACTGTTCCATCCTCTTCCTTTCTCTTTGCTACCTTTCTGGGGTTCGATATGTCTGTCTCCTCGACCTTGTTCTTTGTTTCTCTCTTTTACTCCTGCTCTGTCTCTCTCATTCGCTCGCAATTCCTTATCCTTTTTTAATTTAATTAAATCCAAGACACGTGGGTTGCTGGAATTGAAGCTTCGGCTTCAAAGTATTATTTTGTTTGAAAATGAGCTCAAGGACGAAAGATAGATATACATATAGTTTTGTTTTTTTTTTAAAGATTTACCTTACCACTTTTCATGTGCAAGTTAATTTGCAACACACTTTCAACTGCAATCATGTAGCTGCAACACGGCAAACACGTGAAATGTGTTTGTTGGTCTGTGCAGCTGGCATTTACAGGTTTTGGATCAGTCCAGTGGGGTCGTCCCCACATCTTTACTCAAGAGACTAGCAATGTGTTTGTAGATGTGTATGTATGTTAGTCTGCTTACAACAGTCTATAGATGTGTGTGTGTTTGTGTGTTCAGGTGTGCACAGAGTACATGAAATATACATTAGTATTAATAGTAAACAATAATCGAATGGAAGACTAGAATACAAGGCAACGGCTTCACTGTGGGTTCAGTATGTAGAAACATCAGTACTTATGATGTGCTGCCCTCTATTGGCCAAACAGATGACAATACCTGTTTTTTTGTCGTTGTTGTTTTGTTCCATATTGAATGCATGAATGTCTGTCAATGACCCAAAACTAAAATATCCTCTGTTAGAAATTCAATAATACCAAGTGACAAAAAAAACTAAGTGATTCCATGGAAACATGCAGCCAAAACTAGCAAATTTCAAAAGAGGTATTTTTACAGCATTTTTGTTGATCACAGATGTCTGAGTGGGGGCAAAGTGAGTAATTACTTGGGTACATAATAAGTAGGCCTACAGGAATTTGTGATATTAACATTCTTTTTCATCTAGAAATTATGGAAATAAATGAAATAAAGAGGGATTAACAGGCTGTGGAGGGTAAGGCACTAGCAGCACAAGGCTTTCATATGATGCCACTGTAATCCCAGCATCTGTTAGAGATATAACAGTTAGTTCGACAAGTAGAACCAAGTTAAATGCAGCTTCTAAGGACTCAGCTGCAGAATCGAATTGAAAATGGTGAACACAATCTAATTTAAATAAAGAAAATTCTAAACCTTTGGATAATTGCTTGCTATCTGGGTAGAACATCCACTTTCCTAAAACGGCAGGCACATTTTTTCTTATCCCTTCTAATCCAAAAAGCTCATCTGCAACTCAAAAGTGAACTTTTTGAACCTCCAAAGAGTATCTAATTGTTGCACCTGATCTACTTAGACCAAGGCACATACAAATTAACAACCAAATTGCCTTTTCTCCCATCTCTTTCTTTTTTCTGTCTAAATTGTCTGTTGTGGAGCAGCTGGAAGCAGTTTCATGAGATTTTTCCAGTGATGATGCAAAGACAAACACCACATTTACTGCAGGAAATTGTTGTCTATCGATCTAGACCAGGGAATCACCAAATCCGGACCTGAAGATTTTCAGTGGGTCCCTGCTGCAGCACACCTTGTTCAAATGAAATCCTTCTCCAGTAGCCTGTTGTCAAGTTCTTCACAGGGTTCTTTACAAGCCATTATTTGAGTCAGGTGTGTTGGTGATCCCTGCTCTAGACCAAAGGTGCCCAAGTCCAGTCCTCAAGAGCTATTATCCTGTAACTTTTAGATGCATCTCTTGTCCAACACATCTGAATCAAATGGGTGAATTCCCTCTTCCACATGTCATCCAGCTCTGCAGTGGTCTGGTAACGAGCCATTCATTTGATTTAGGTTTATAAGACAAGGGATGCATCCAAAAAGTTGTTGGATAGTAGCTCTTGAGGACTGGATTTGGGCACCACTGATCTAGACAGAATCTGTCCATTCCCCTCCCAGTAACTACTTGAAAGCGATCCACTGGATCATAGCGGACATGAGCCACTGGTCTTGGGTTTGTTGGTCTTTGCATGCATCTGGTGGGACTGTGCACATTCACATTTCTTCTTCTTTCCACCATGGAGAAGGGCATCACCAACATCCAGCTTGAATACCTTGAGCTTTTGGGCATTTGCACAATTAGAATCTCTGCATAATAGCAGCCATCCATTATTTTTTCCAATCTGTAATTCCATTGAACTTTTTCGTTTTATATCTATTTTATCGCAATTATTTGTTCAATAAAGTGGTTAATTAAACAAAAATCCCTAGCCAATCATTTACTAGAAAACAGCTTTTAAGAAGGTGTTCAGTGTTGTGGACACTATGTACGAAAGGGTTAACTTTAGTGGCAGCCCTCACTTATTGTGGACATACCATAGATAGCAGCTGTGCATCTGTGTGTATGAATTCATCTTACCATGCCTGTTTTTGAAACTTGTGCATTTGAATAGTTGAAATTCTTTCAGTCTCTTAATGTGAAAAAGGTAAGAATGAGGCTAAAGGTGAACACCAATGCATCACTAATGTAGTATTAAAGATTATTTATCAGTAGTTATAGGAATGGTTCACGTTTACAGAGCTGCAAGTACATGTTTAACTAGGAAATGACGGGCGGGGGTCACCTGTAAGTATGTTCTCAGCCATGACTTTGACCTGAACCTCCAGGGAGTGCTTGGAGGTGTAAGTGATCTCAGCGGAGACGTGGACGACTTCACCGATGAACACAGGGGACAAGAACTCTGTCTTCTCCACCCTAACCAAAACTGCCAAACAGCGGTCCTGTTGGGGAAAAAACAACCAAACAGCAAATACTGATAAGTCCCAGCAATAAATAAATTACTGTCAAGACACTATAAA
>JAVQJG010094541.1:0-27943 GCA_036024015.1 Craterocephalus amniculus | reverse complement strand
GGCGACCTGTCCAGGGTGTACCCCGCCTCTCGCCCCTTGACAGCTGGGATAGGCTCCAGCACACCCGCGACCCACTTGGATTAAGCGGTTCAGAAAATGGATGGATGGATGGATGAATGGCGTTATCTATTCAAAGCCTCCATAAAAGACATCAGACCAGACATTGAATCAAATCTTCCCCCAATGAGGCTGTTCTTGAAAAACTTAAAGGAGATTTATATGCCGCATTTTTTAATAAGTGAACACAATTTCCTAAAGTTTATAAGAAATGTCCGACAAGTTCTGGTGAAAAAAAAAGACACAGCAGCAGCTCCTATCCCTTTCCCTTAATTTCCCCCTCTATTCAAGTGGATCATTTTGGGGGACATGAAGTGACCCATGACTCCTCTACAAGCCTCTCTTCCTTTCTTTTGAAATCTGTAGCACACTATACCGCTTGTATAAGACAGTGTAATTTGCCTGAGAGCTCAGACCACACACCAAACTGATTATATTTTATTCACAAATACTTCAACTTCTCCTCTCTACAGTATGATTCTGAGTATCCCCTTGGCTATTAACCCCTCAGATGGACATAATGACATTACAACTCACATGTTGAACTTTGAACACATCATGGGATGTAAAGGCTGGTTTATAACACTAGTGACAGATGGTAATTTGCAATTCCTCCAGCACAGATAAACTCTATTTCCCTGGTCCTCCTTTGTGTTTTGTTTAAGATTTTAAGATTTTAACTGCAAACATTAAGAACAGTTGCTGAATTAGCCTTTATTGAATCAATGTTTGGAATGGGCATTACCTGTGCAGTACTGATGCTGCATTTAATATAAGCAGAAAAACATAGATGAAGGGTTTGAATTTTTCACTTCAATGTAGAAAAAACAACAGCAGCTATTTACTTTGATTTAGGCAAAAATGACAAGAGTCTGAAATGTCTTAAAGTGACATAATTTTACTTACCTCATCTGAAAATTTGATCAATGGTGCCTTCTCAGATTTATGGGTCCAAACAAAATGTAAGGGTTTTGTATATTCAGATTTTTTTTGTTTGGTTGGAAGTGACTTAAAACATAGAAATCCTCAATGGCTACTTGATCAGGTCAACAGCTTGTACTGTGTTAGACCCCCTTTTTACCCTCAGAACTGTTTTAATGCTTGGTGTCATAGATCCAACAATGTGATGGAAACATTCCTCAGAGATTTTGCTTTAAATTGACATGATGCATCACACAACTGCTGCACATCCATGATGAGAATCGCCCGTTCCACCACATCCCAAAGGTGGAATATTGGACTGAGATGTCTCATTGTCATGATGAGTCATGATCTGAGCTTTGGGACATGATGCATTATCCTGCTGGGAGTTGCCATCAGAAGATGTTCCATTGTGATCATAAAGGGTCAGCAGCAATACTCAGATAGGCTGTGTTGGTTAAACCATGCCATGTTGGTACTAAGAAGCCCAAAGTGGAGCAATAAAGTATCCGCCATACCATTATAGCAGCAGCAGCAGCAGTTTGAAACTGTTGATCCAAGGCAGGATGGATCCATGCTTTTCTCATGTTCATGCCTAATTCTAACCGTACCATCTGAAAGTTAGACTCATCAGACCAGGTAACATTTCTCCATCTTCTATTCTCCAGTTCTGGTGAGTCTGAGTGAATTGTAGCCTCCGTTTCCTGTTCCGAGCTGAGAGGAATGACATCTTCCTCTGCTTCAAGGCTGGATATGTTGTGTTCAGAGATGATATTCTGCATTACTTGGTTGGAACCAGTGCTTATTTGAGCTCTTGTTGCCTGTCTTTCACATCAAACCAGTCAGCCCATTCTCCTCTGAACTCTGACATTGACAAGACATTCAAGCCCCGGCAACTACTACTCACTGGATATTTTCTCTTCTTCAGACCATTCTCTGTAAACCCTCGAGATTGTTGTGGGTGAAAATCCCAGTAAACTCAGACCAACAACCACACAAACTTACAACAAGTTAGTTTCAAGGCTCCTTTGCCAGGTTCTACCTGACGTGCTGCACTTTACACTTTTTTCCTTCTGTGTGTTTTGTTTTGATGCGGAACATTTGATCTAATAAGTCAGAGAGTTTGACTTTTGCTAAGTACATTATGTAACGTTAGATTTCTTGGAAGACTCTGTGTCCGAACGTCACAGCAGGACAAGTTGTTATTATGCCAGACCTAAGCAGGCTCGCTCTCTGTGGTAGGTTGTTTAGGTTATAAAGGGCTGTCTTAGCGCTCTGGCGACTTCTCTGCCGCACATTGCCCAACCGTCACAAGCGGTTTCCATGGCAATCTGCTTAAAGCATTGCTATGATAGATGGGAGCTGCTGAGGGGTGTCTCCCATAATGAAAATGCTTTCATTTGCTCAGTGTTACAAATGGTTTGCCTGAGTATGGTTGCGTTCTTGTGAGTTTTGACCAGGTGCAGATTCCTGAAAGGTGGACTCTGTGGGTTCACATTCCTATGTGCATGTGCGTATCTATCTACATATGAGTGTGTCAGGGAGCAGATGGCTGCAGAACAGGTTATAAAATATGCAGGAGAAGCAATCGTATCCTCTCTTCTTCTCAGTCTGGATAACTTCTCAGAGGAGGGCGGGATCTGCACAGCCCTGGGTCGATCCCATGCAGTATTTGCCTCGGGGCATTGATGCTTACATAAAAAAGACATAAAACACTGTGACTCCAAACATGTTCCTCGTGCATCTGTGTTTCTGAGGTTAGCTCTTGAATAGGGTTTTTCTTGTGTGTTTGGGGAGTGTGTGCATCTGAGGGTGTGCTGGCTATGCACACTATGTCCGGATTTTTATCTTTTGCTTGCAAAGTGCAGGAACAGCCATTGGTAGAACATGGAAAGAAGAGAATGAAGGAGATGATTGAAGTGGTGAATTAAGATTCATTTGATGCATGATGGAGGGAGAAGAGATGCATGATGTGGAGAGGAGACGTAGGAAAATAACACAAAACGCACAAGGGTATGCACGTACTCAGTCAAGCTGTAACTGCAATGATGTAAGCACAGATATGCATAGATTAGAAAAGTCATCAGAGCTGGAGATTTTTGGTCTGAGCCCAATGGGCTTGTAACACAACAAGGATGGCGTATATCCAATTCCTTCCCAAGTCAGAGCGATGACTATGATTGGTGCCCTTCTGAGAGGCACTCTGCTTGTGACCAATTGCATTTTGTAAAATAAACATGCCCACAGCTGACTAAGCTATGCTGAGCCTAAAAGGAACAAGTAACGGCAAGTCGTGGAGTTGAAGGCACAAGATTTATCTTTGAAATGCAGAGGAGTGAAAGTCATATATTTACAAAAAGGTTTAGAGATATTCAAAAGTACAGTGTCTAAGTAAATATCCTCTGTTACTCATGAAAACCACTTAAATAAATCTGAAAGGTGTGTGGGAACATGAGTGTTTATCTTTCTGTGTTGGCCCTGTGATAGACTGCCAACCTGTCCAGAGTGTACCTCTTTCTCACTTGCTGATTGCTGAGATGCTCTCCTCCTTCCCTGCAACCCGGAACAGGAATTAGGTATTAATGAAATGAATGGATGATAGAAGTTGAGAGTAGGGCTGCACGATTATGGTCAAAATAATAATCACGATTATTTTGATCAATATTGTGATCACGATTATTAATGATGATCATTCACTGTGTCTGGAGAAAAAAAAAATATTGCATCAAATATAAACAATGTGGCTACAAATCTTAGAATGAAAATGAAATTTATAAGAATTGATGATAAATAATGCAAAAGATTGACCCAATACTTCATCATTCAGAAGTACTAACTGAACATATGATACAGAAAATCTCCAAGTGTAACGATCAAGCTCATTTAATTGTGGCCACCTAAATCGTGATCACGATCAAAATTCGATTAATTGTGCAGCCCTAGTTAAGAGTATTTGTTTTTGAGGTGATGGAGGACACATTGTTGCAGTTCCGTTTAAGGGTTGCCCGTCCCAGAGGTAAGAGACATAACACCCAATACCATTTTCCTCACTTTCAGAGGAGAAGTATCTGAATGTAATCATTTACAATGTCACCCATAAGGGACTGCATGACTTTCAACAACTAAATTTAGGGTGTTTTGTCTGTGCAATTCAACTGATACAAGCTGACTGGACTTGGACTTGCCCTGACTGAGGAAGAAGCACACACACTAGAGAACTTGAGAGGTTGAAGCGAGCTGTGATAATCATATTGACACATTAGACATGTCAGACATACATTAACCCTGACACACAGTAATCTACACACACTGTCAGGGTAGCCGTGAATTGGAGTTGACTTGGTGAGTCACGAATTGTACCGTCAGCTGGTTCTGACAGACCCATCAGGAGAGGCCATGCTACACTGTGTGATATATGCAGGGGCAACAGTACATATGCTGTGCCTTCATATCATTCTTTTCCAGGTCGACGCTCAGTGAACTCAGATATATTTTGACAAAGAGCAGCTCGTATGGGGGTGATGAGGCTCCTGTGTCTTTGTTTGTTGTACATGGGCTGTTGGCTGAAGTGTGCAAAAGTAGCACTCACTTTGTGTGCCTGTACAAACAGGCATATGGAAAATATAGCTCAATTTATTTCTGTTCCAACATTTTATGTATCAGTACATAACAATTCTAGTTCTCCCCAGGTTTTTAAATATAGAAGAAGCCTCAAATGAACATAACACATTACATATTTTACCTTGTCATTATTTACGTAAAAGAAACATGAATGTTCAAGCAGGAAAAAAAGCCTACCCTTAATTGTTCAATAGAAATACAAATAGGTGACTATCAGCCGCGTGCTGCTAATATAATGTCTTTGGTTAACTGATGATCATCAGTGTGAGCGCCTCTATTGCAGAAAGTCCTCTTACAGTATCTGGAGTTTTTTGGTAGGTTTTAACGCAATGCCATGGAGGGAAGACATCAGAAATTATCCTAGAGAACCAGTAGGGTCATACTTCTATTTGGAGCAGTTGAAGGGTTTTTTTTTAAATCTAAACTGAACATAGCACAATGTTTTAAAATCAGAAGTTTTCAAGATCAATGTCCTTTTGACGGATGGAACCATAGTTGAAATGCAAATTTTAAACAGAGTTAATCAGTTCAAATGCCTCACACCAACTATCAAACGCGGTGGTGGTAGTGTGCTGATGTGGACTTGCTTGGCAGCCGAAGGACATGGTCACCTTGCAGTGGACCACAAAGTCATCTGTAAACCAAAGCCATTAGTTAAACAGTGCATTGTGTGTTGTTCTTCTAAAGATGTTCAGTCAAATGTTCAATTGGTGTCTGAATTTATCACACTCATATTTAACACACTAGTTTCTGCAGTGACTATTCGTTCTTATATATGTTAGCTGCTTCTGAAGTATATGTAAGAGATGGATCAACTCAGATTCACATCTCCCATTCATCTGTTAACTACCATTTTCACCATGGGGGAATTTGGCTTTCTTTAAGAGTCAGATTTTTAGAGAGTAGTATTTAATAAGAGGTCACATTTTTTGAAGGGGAGTCTACTGTAAAAACATTTTTAGAGCCGGCATTCAGCAGCCATTAGTGATGCATTTAAACACTTTCCTGTCAGTTCCACCTTTAAAACCCAGAGGCTACATTCATATTTAGTTTATAATCTACAAAGCTGTTAAGATATAAAGAATAGGTACATATTCTTGGACTTTCTTTCTGCTTCTGTTGGTGGTTTGTGTTGCTTTGTAAATGCATTTATGTTTATAAGAGCTGATTGCCAGCGATAGCAAGCCAAGCAGTCAGACCACTTGCTTTGCAGCGATTCATTCTTAGGTTCAGGTTACTCCGCATCGTCTTTGATTCCTACAGCTCTCTGTAAATCAGCCTCCCTCTCTGACTTCAAATCAGCCATAACCTGCTGTTCTGTGTGCCACCAAGATAACTAAAAACAGCCGGTGATCCCAACTGAAGCCGAGCTTTAACTTTGTTTGAAGACTGTTTGCTTCTCAACAGCATGCTTTTACCAGCTCTGGCATCATTCAGCAAGGTAAAAGCTAGATATATGAGCAAAATATAATGGAAGTATGTGGCAATTTCTAACTTATCTGTATCCTTCAACAAAGCTGGAGGGGACCAATTTAAGCTGAATAGTTCCAAATTCACAGAAAATTTAAAAAATGATATAACAGTTCAACTATTAGGCAACAATCCTTGTAGCCCTTTTTTCGTGTTTTACAAGGCTTTAATCTATTATTTAGCTTTGTAATCTAATGCAGCACATTAGATTTAAATTCTTTGAAATGCATGACTGGAACTGATTGGCATACACTTTTTCTATTGTTGACCTTTGCATTTACAATGTAAATGTCAGAAGCCCTGTTAACATTTGATGTTGAATTCATTTAGTTTTCTGTTGAACTTTAATTATCTATATCCTCATATATGGTTTCAACTGGATTCCCAGCAAATTCCCACCAGTTCTAGGGTCAACATTTTCAGCAGGAGATTAGGCTATCAGTTGCTAACAGGAACCTTATAATCAAGGAGTTGTTATACTGCACACGCTTTGCAATTTCCTCAAAGATTTTGTTTAAATTTTACTTTTCAAATGGCATTTGAAGAACATCATGTGACTTGGGATTTGACAATTCTCTCACCAACACCCAGATGTGACATATCATAGTAATCACCTAACTCATTAGCTTATCGTTCTTTACATATGAATAGACAGTTCTATGTTCATTTGTCATTTGATGGTTTGATGGAACACAACTGGTTGCAAGTCCATGACCAAGGCAGAATGTCGTTTCCAGGTCAGGGTCTTGTTTATCAGTGAGGGAAAGATGGAGCAGGAGATTGGCAGGAGGATCGGTCCAGGAGCTGAGCCAAAAGGCAAAGCTCTCGATTTGCCTTTTGAGCTACAGTATGCTCACCCTCATCTCTGGTCATGAGCTGTGGGTAGTGATTAGAAGAATAAGAACACAGATACAGAATCCCCTGGAGTGACCTGGAAGAAGTGATTGGGAAGAGGGAAGTTTGGGCTTCCCTGCTTAGGTACACACATGCTGTACATCCATTTGCTATCCATGATGAGCAGCAAGCAAAGGGATGTATGGTGGCAATACCTCCAACAACTGAGCTTTACAGCCCAACTACATATTCAAAGATCCTATGTTCTGCTTCTCAAAGAACTTGGAATCTGTTTTGAGGGACTAATTTGATCATATGTTTTGCATTATAAAATATTTCTTTATCATAATATGCCACATGACATACATGTGACATATTATCGTCTGGAGATGCAAAGTCCTAAGTTGAAAAGTAAAACATGTTGAAAAGATTAAGTGGGGCAATGATATTCCATTTAGCAGTGTTTTTATGTGCTGAGAAAACTGACCCACCTGCCAGCTGGTAGGATGGGATCAATCCTTTAACCCCACCAGATGGAGGGTAAAGAGATAGGTTTCTGGGTGTGCACTTCAGTGAGGACATGTCCGTCTATCCCAGTCCAACAGCAAAAAAGCTCAAAAGCGCAACTTCCTTCAGAGACTCTCTAAAGCAAAACTCCCCAGACCTCACATCATCATATTCTACAGAGGAACAGCTGAAAACCTCCTGACGCACAGCTTCACATGCTGGGTTGGGACCTACACACCTCAGGACACACACTGGCTCAACAGGATTGTTTGGACCGCCAGCAGGTTGGTGGTGCCCCTGGTCCGCTCCTCATGGACATTTCCCACCATCATCCTCCATCATATAAGACTATTTTCCCTCATCTCATGGCTTGTTCTCCCCCCTGCAGTCTGGCAGGAGGTACAAACGCATCGGCTGTAGATCCACAAGGATGTTTACCAGCTTCTTTGTACGAGCAGTGAGACTCATAAATGGCCAACACACACCTCCTCACCACTGCACCGCTTTGTTAGCTGTACACACTCACACACACACATACCCGTACAGCTCAGACAGAATGCGTACAAAAAGTCACAAGAAGTTTCTTCCCTTTCTTAAATTATTTAATTCTGTCATTCACTGCTCTGGGAGAAACATGTGAGGACTGGAATTTCGTTGTATTCTTGGAAGATATCTGTGTGGAATGACAATAAAGGCATCTTGAGTCTTGAATTTGGGTCTGGACCACTGCAGCTCACTGGATATAGAATCCCAGTAGATCAGCAGTTTCTGAAATCATCAGACCAACAGCTATGCCCCATTCACAGTCACTTCAATTCCCTTTCATGCTCAATCTGATGCCCAGACTGAACTTCATCAAGGCATCTTCACCATGTCTACATAACTAGATGTGTTGAGCTGCTGCCATGTGATTGGCAGATTAAACATTTGTGTAAACAAGCCACTGAATAAGTGTACCTATAAAAGGGGCGGAGTGTATGTTGTGGTAATCCTTGTTGTCTGTACATGGCCGACCAACAGGATTGTCCTCTCATGTTGATTCCCTCCAAAGACACATAGAACACAATTCCATCTGACAACATGAGTGTGGGTAAATGCAAAGCAGCTTGACACTGCATGAATAGCTTTTCTTCATCTATCAGCTTGGCACAGACATACACACACACTCACATAAAGAGACACAAGCCAGCTGGTGCCAATCCCTAGCTGTATCTGGGTCAGAGCTAACAGAGATGAATCGAACTCAACTTTCTCATTGCACCTCTTCCTTTCTCTCATTTCTCTGTTGGAGGGATGTAATTAATAACAAACGTTCTTCAGGGAGAGGGTGCATAAAAGACGAGGATGAGTGGGAGCTGGTTAGGAGGCAAGGGAACCTTAGAGAGGAGTGGGATTAAGAGGAGAGGCACATCTTGACTTCTGAGATCAGCAGCTCGGGTGTGTAAAAGTTTGATGGCACAAGGTGTAGGTAGCAGTGCCTAGTTAAGCATTAAATGTGATGAATCTTTCATAACTTCAGGGGATTAGGAGCAACTGGATGGTATGTCACTGCAAGTGCTTGCGGGTGTGCCAGTGTGTGTGGGTTCGCTCGATGTTCCGTAGCCCAGTCGTGGTTGTCGAGCTCAGCTGCATGATGCATATTTGTTATTTCATCCAGCAAATCAAACCTGACTGCAGAATTAATTTCACTTTCTTGTTCAACCTTTGACTTCAGTCAGCAGCAGGAACTGATGGGTTGTTGATTTGCCTGTTTAAAAAAAACAAAACAAGGCAAAACTGGCATAGAGTAATAAAGATTGTGCATTCCCACTGAAAGCAATGTTTTAGCTTTATTAATAGCTATTAGCTTTCACTGCTGTGACAAAATTTTACAGCAATTACTCAGCTTGTCTGAAAACCTTTAAGTAATGTGAGGGAGGAACAGAAAATGCCCCAAAAACACGGATGATGAATGTTTAATGTTGGAAAGTTTCTCCATGAATATTTCAGATACAGACATGTCAAAAAGGGAGCGGTAATATGAGGCGCAGACGGCCTCGTGTTGTGGAGCTGCCCGGGTGCACCCGATGTACTGATGAAAGAGACATGACATGGACTCAGAAATTTTTTTCTTGTTCAAATAAAAAGAAACTTAACTTGGCAGTGGAGCTCTCACTGGAGAAACCGCAAATCAAAAGCTTGGTCTTTGCCTCTTGGTGTGTGTGTGTGCGTGAGGGGTGAAGTGGAGAATATTACAGCTGAAAGAATAAAGACAATAAAATGAATGCCACTAGAACTGGGGACATATGGTACACAATAATTAATTGGCCAACTGGTGCGTCTTTGATTGAAACATCAGTTTTGTGTGTGTATTAGTGTATATCGTTTGGTGTTGAGAGTAAGAATATTTTCTCTCTTAACTGTTTAAAACCTGACCCAAGAAAAGTCCCTTTATTATTAGTGTGTGAAGTCTTTATTTGGTCCTATGAAAAAATATAAAAAGAAATAATAACAAAAAGGTATTCTGTAAGTTTAGAAGTTTGGTATAATTAGGGTTAATGAATATATACCTGTTATCACAAAGGCATTCTTTTACACAAAGAATGAGTGAAGCTGCGGCTGCATGATCTGTTGACTACATCTAAGGGTTTGTTTAGCACAAGATCCAGACCAACATATGTTTTGGCATTAACACACTTTATGAAAACACTTTCTGGTTTTGTTTAACCTCTTAAAATTCTTACACTTTCACCTAAAACAAGATGTAACAGATAAAGCTTGTTGTTGCCCAGCAATTTTACTGGACCACATTTACTGGAACCTTTCTGGTGTAACAGGACTGGTATATTGTTGCAGTATCATCTGCTGCTGGAGTAGACTAAGGCGTCAAAAATGATTTACATTTGGTCAGAAATAAGTGTTTACTTCAGCTATATTCATCTTGAATCTATTCTTGTGATTGTAGCCTCGAATGGTACATATTATTCACGTCTCAAGCTTCGTTATCCAGTGGTTTTTAAATTATGTAGGTACTTCAGAAGGCAGGTGCACAAATTAGGTCTTTATTTGTCTGGTTAGCCTATAGGAGGTCTGGCACTAGCGGGTTAATGCAAAGAGATTATTTTGTGAAATTAATCCATTCATTTCTTTTAACACATGCACAGGATGGACGATTGAATATATCATAAAATTAGCTAATCAGTCATATCATCAGACACTCTGATACATACTCTGATGCATCAAATCACTGGATGGTCACCAGTAAGAAAAAAAGCAGCAGAAGAAAAGTTTGTTGTATATCTACGTTATGGCTGATTATGACCTGACAAGGATGGAAAAACCTCTCAGCCACCTTCGTTTAATTTAATTTGAGTATTTAAAAAGAGCACATTTTTTATTATTTTATTTTTATTAAAATTCATGAATAAAAGTAGTAGACATAAAAAGTTAAAACCAACTATTTACATTAAAATGCAGCAATGTGTTTTCTGTCTGTTATTAACGTAATTATTTCCTGTCCACCACAAGACAGGACATTTTCAGGGTGTGTTAGTCCTGTCCACTAGGGGGCAGAATGTCAGTCTGCTCCAAGTCCCACAACCTCCTCTCTATAAATACATCACATTGCCATATCATTTTTCTGATTGGTTATTTTTTGTGAAGCCTGAAAAGCATTTTTTTACTAGCTTATAAGCACTTTCCTTAGATTCTGACATTTTTTACTGTTTCTTCCTGCACAAATATAATGGGAATTAATGATATAAGTATGCTGGCATTTGTTATCATAACTCACAGTTTTTCACAATTGCACAATTTCAAAACTGGTAGTCTGATATGATGTCTGCTCTGTCAACAGAAGATGAGATTGAGACTTTGTTTGGTTCTCTTGCTGTTTCCTCATCATAAATGGGTTATCCCATTCAAACACGCTGGTCAGAGAGTAAATATGCGAATGTCTTGTCTGGTTTAAAGCTTAGCGTTACAGTGTAACAGTTAGAGACAAATATAACAATATATTACAGCTGTTTTATTTTATGTGTGTTTTATTGCGGCAATCTGTTTTTTTGTTATTGTTTTACCCAAAAGTTCATGTCAAAGAACAAATGACCGTATATAACCCAAGGACGACTCAGCCTTTCAAGGTCTTTGTGTGTTTAGTTGAACATAGCCTGTCGAAATGGACCCAGCTAAAGGAAGAAAGGCTGAAACACTCATTCCGCCGTTGAAAAGCTTCCCATCGGTCTGTATCTTGTTTTCACTGTTATCCCTGTAACTCCGCCCTCCACTCACTCGCTTGCCTTCACCCATTTCAATTAGTCCATCCAGCTCAAGTATGACTCAGAAAGGTGTGTCAGTCTGCCATGTGTGAACCAGCGCAGTGTGTAATTGTGTGTGCTGATGAGAGTGGGTGTTTTCATGCCCTGCCATTTTGAATGATGTCATGTTTTCCTGTTGCTTTACCTCTTTTCTTCTGGTCTCCTCAATTTGCTCTGCTGTTCCCGTGTGCTGTTTCCCGCTTTGACTTAAATCCCATTTTTCACCTTTTTTAGGGGGCTGGGGGCTGGGAGGTGGGGGATGGGGGCCTTTTCTTTTTTGTGTGTGTTTTTTTATTACTTTCTTTACCTGTGTCTCTTTCTTTCTCTCTCTTTTGGTGTTTAAGCAAGACTGCAGAGCAATTCTGCTCGGGAAATCCAGTTAAATAATTTGTGGATTGTGCTCTGTTTATGTTGACAGTTGTTTTGTTTTGTTTTTAGACTCAGTGTTTGCTGGATTTCCAAATTGGACATCCATACCTTGACAATGAAGGTTGACACATTTTTTCCCCTGGCAGACACTGAGTGTTAAGGTTTATTGCTGAGCCATTCACCATGAGGGATCGGAGCATAAAAGCAGCCGCCACAGCTAACCAAAGTAATGCCTCAGAAACGTAAAAAAAACAATTGTTTCTCTCCGACTATTTCCATTCGGATGTATAAGCTTTAAACTGCGCGAGCTGCTTTTATGTCCAATGCCCTTCTCTTTCTTTCAAAGTCATTTAGATCCATATTTTAAGTCTTCATGCCCTGACATATCATCCATCGCCCTCCATCCACACTTTCCAATCAGCCATAAATGTCTGATGGGACTGCCGCACCCACAGATTCCTTCAGACACCTTCAGAGGAGATCCAGCAGTCATTGCTCCAATGAATCAAAGTCACAGTGCCAAATAGTTTTTGTTTTTTTCTTTTCCTTTTTGTTTTGTTTGTTTTGAGATTCATTGCCAAGCCTCTTTTTCACCGGATTAGCCAACGCAGCATCTTTTCTACGAAACACCTTCACACAATCACAACATCCTGGACAGCTACAGGTCCTCTGTGTTTCCTTCTCATATCCCACATATCCAGTCCAAACCAACTTGCTCTCACCCACACGATCACAGTTTACTCATAGTTCTGTGGTGTGGTGTGTCTGTATTTCCCAAAAAAAGACAGCCTTGGAAATGTATGCATTATATTTTTGGCCACATCCAAAAGCAACCCCTCCCCAAGCCAAATCCCCAGCTCTGAACACCGCCTCCCAATGGATGAGCTTGAAGGGAAGGTGAGTTGAGATGGAGGATTAATGGCTATAATGGCAGGGTTGTTTCTGGACAGGGAATGGTTTTCTGTTGTTTTTTTTTTCTCTAACAGTTTATCCTTCTTGTTTGGCAGAACCTCCAACACATTTCAAGAAGGGTTTTAGATCTCTGACGTTCGGTCAACGCAACACCAGATGTCCACAGGACATGCCTGCTGAGCTACGCCTAAGTGCCCTGAGCTTCATCTCTGACACACTTAGACTCATATTACCATCATTACTCTACATGCATGGATACACACTAACAGCTAAATTAGCCATTAAACAGAAGCAGGTTAACAGTGTTATAATTACGGGCTGACCCCCGAGCCGTAATAGACTTGTCTATGTTGCAAAAAATTATAAACTTAAGTCCTCATCAAAGTTCTTTTTTTTCTTTACAAGAATAACAAAAATGCAGTTTATGTTTGGGGATATTAAAGGACCACAAATTTAAATGTCAGCAATCATATAATAATAATGGAGTAAATAATCTCTTTATGAACAACTGGGGATTATGATGTCAAGTGTAAAAACTTGACCATTTTTTCACACTTGTTAAGAAATTAACAGGGTTTCCATGGCTGCCTTTGATTGGCATAATAAAGCTGTGGAAAGGAAAAGTGGAATAAACAGTGGAATGAACAGTAAAAGTAAAATAAAAAAGTTGCAATTACTGATCATACAATGTTTATTTAGGGGAACAAAACTACTTTAAGAAATGTGTTGAACCCAACAGTTTGGGTCTGAGATGGCAAATAAAATTCCAGATATAATAAGATCCTAGATTTTACGGGATATGAAAATAATTACTGAAATTTCTACAACAGTATTTGCTTTTTTATCTCTCTCCAGAAGATAAGACCTACAGTTTGTGTCTGAGACTACCTTTACTTCACTGAATTTTAGATATTAGCATTGCATCCCGTACATGATACAGCCGAGATTAGGCCCGTCAAAATGTCGTTGTAAACAGGTCTGATTCACTTTGCTTCTAATGTGGCTTTATAAAAAATTACTATTAATTTTCTTCAATAGCAAATTAAAACCTAGCCATATGAATCATAATCTTTATATAGTTGCCAGTATAGACATTACAGGCTAGAGAGTTTTAGAAATTACGGGATTCAACAAAATTCAATATCATAGCAAATAACCATGATTGTTCTTTAGTATTCTGGCCAAGCCCACACATGACGTAGAAATAACACGTACGGAAGCCAAGAGTTGCCATGCCTGCTGTGAATTATTTTAACAACATAATCTTGAGAGCACAAGTTCCATATTCTGATACCCTTAGGTGCCAAGTTGTTTTTAACATGATTTATTGATTAGCATGAATTATTGCAGAACTAAATTTGTTTTCTCAAATGATTTCTCAAAATCACAAAACAGGTGTTGACTTCCTTTTTTTGAACACACACAAGGACAGATCTGTTTTATAGTTATAATTACTTAGTTTAGAAAAAGAACTATAAATTATTATTTTGAGAAAATAGATTATTCCGATATTTCAAGAGGACAATTCTTTTCAACAATATGGTTAACTCGTCTCAAGATGTTTAAAAAATGTTCAGGTATGGCTGCTCTCTGCTTCCGTACACAAGCAACCTGAATTCAACAGGATATTTCACAGCACATGTCCCCAGAGCAAAATGTTTCTATTTTATGTAAAGGCCCAAAAGTTTCCCACGCTCATTCTCTGTAGTCTGTCTGGAGACGTATTTTATGTGGTGATATTAAAGTTATACATGAAGTTTGTTTTAGACTTAGTACAATGGATTATATATGTGTGATGACTATGACTGTTGCTTCAATGGTTTCTGATTGCTAAGCAAGAAATTATGGGACACATTTTTCAAGGTCTTTTCACTTCTTTACTACATCTTGGCAATAGTCAAAGCCACAATTAATTTGCAGTTTTGGGCAAAAATAGAACAAAATCTTCTATTTTTATGGATTGCAACTACAGAAATGTGACTACTCTGCCAAAACACATAGAAACAGAACAGTTTGCATATACCGTGTCATCTCACTTTTCATAATCTCGAATTCTAAAACTAGTAAGTTCTGCACACGTTGATGACATTTGTTAAATGTCAACTTATGAGACTGGGCGTGTCAGAGATCTTATCATAATGGAGTCTGTCCATCACACATCAAACTTACAGGGATGAAATTTATCACAGAAAAACTGTGGAGTCCCAAATAAACTAGTTTTCAAAACAAAGAACTGCAACTCTAGATAGGTACCTGGTTTTATTTACAACCTGTAAAAGAATTTCTGGCAAATACTAAACACTTACAGTGGCTGAGAGTCCAACGCACATTTAAAATTTTGGAAATAAAATTACATTAAGAAAAGCCATTTACATTTTGAAAAAACTTTCATATTTCATAAAGCACTTTAATAAGTTTTAGGAACCATAATATAAATTTTTTGGGGGAAAAAAATGTACATTTAAAAAATTCATTTTACAATTTAAACAAATTTACATTTTTAGCAAACAAATTTACATTTAAGAAAACCAATTTACAATTTAGGAAACATTTACATTTAGGGAAATAAATCTAAATTTTATTTAGTTAATCTGCTTTTGGATTTGGAGTTGTGTTTTGTCACTTGTAGATTTGTCTTGGAAGAATCTACTGGAGTTTAATGTTTTGTAAATTTGTTTCCTAAAATATTTTTTTTCTAAAATCTAAATTTGTTTTCAGATTTGCAAATGTGTTTTTCCAAATATGAATTTGTTTTCAAAATGTTTTTTGGGCCGGCACTCAATTAAAAAAAAAAAAGTTGATAAATTGAAAATTTTGTAATTAATTATCTCGAATAATCCCATTTTAATTGCATTACAACAATTGCTTCAAAAAGCGGCGTTTTGCTTTAATTTAAAGGACTTTTATTGTACAACTCAGTCATATAATTCTTTGCATTTCAATTAATAACATTTGAAGAAAACTTTCTGGCCAAAACTTCACAGACCAAAAGATAAAGTTACATTAACTCACATCTGGCTGTTCTCTACAACATGTTAAAGTATCTGCCAGTAAACCAGCCAGCAGCTGCTCTGTGTCTGGTCCTAAAGTTGGACATCTACTTTGACGTCTGGAATTTATGTTCTGTGAGGACCGAGGTTGCTGACTGCTGCTGGATGGAGGCAGGTCTCACGGCAGCACCTGCTCAATGAGAGGAGTAAACATTTGAGGGGTATAAACGCTCTATAAAGTCAAGCTAAAGTTGCTAAGTTGGCCCACTACTCTATGATAGCTAAGGCTAGGGCATACCGATATCATTCAATGACAAACATTCAACAATGTTTCAAAATCAAACAGCAATTAAATGCGCTAATCTTTTTAACTTCACTATATTTTTGTAGTGAATTATTCATATTTAACAAGTTAAAGTCCCACCTCCACTATTATTTTTTTAAATTTGTCAATGTGTTTTTTTTAAATGTATATGTCTTGCACTTCTCAGCCATCAAACATTACAGCAGAATGGCAGCAGATCATCTCAGAGCCGTGTGCCCACTCATCTGGTGACCAGTAAACATTGCAAAGAATTGTTTCAATGAAACCCGAAATGGATAGCCAAGCTTGTTTCTGTGGGTGACTGGAGGTCAAACTGATCCTGTGCAGATTGGAAGAAATTTCAACTCCAAATATGAGATCTAAAACCCCTTGAGCTGATTGTCCTGGATGGTCTGTTCAATGTCCTCTTGCTTTTAGTTAGATATGAGGATGGAAATGCAGAAAGCTAGCGTTGTGACCGTCACAGAGCGGTTGCTCACGACCCTTCTGCATTTTCATTCTTCCTTTTTTCCTTTTCAAAATGATATGAAAGCTTATAAAAGAGGCTACACCAGTCACATCAGTGAAGGACTTAAGGGGAGACAGCGGAAGCCTAAATGGGAGCATGTGGAAAACTATTTCCTCATTCTTCCATGAAATACTTTGCTACAACAGTGAAAAAAGGATTTTCAAGCCAGCTTGACTTGACTCAAAGCAGGTGTAACATGAATTCCATTACTCATTAATAGCGGTTTTATCCTTTTTTCCCCTCTGCAAAGGAGGAAAGAGCAATGGAGGTAAACGCCGCAGAGTTAGGGCAGCCAGGGCAATTCAGCTTCCTACACTTTTCACCTTTTCTTCTCTCGCTTCACTTGTTTTCTTCCCCTCTAGAGACTAATTGAGTGTCAGCCATAAGGTTTCTGCCTCTCCTTTTCCTCTCTGTCTCTTGTTCAGTCTTGCCCTCTCTAACCGGTCCATAATTTTCGGCCAGTTCTTTCCGACTCCCTCTGATTGTTTTTCAGGGATGCAGACTAGCCCACTGGCTTGACTGCTCCTGTAATGAATAATTTTACAGGCCCAGTTATTTATTGACTTCTACCATATAGGAATGTAAAATAGGACAGCTGAAGAGAAAAAAACTGTGAAGTGGTAGTAGTACTATGTGTTTATGTCTGCACCTGCAGACAGTAA
Source organism: Craterocephalus amniculus (assembly GCA_036024015.1). Taxonomy (NCBI): domain Eukaryota; kingdom Metazoa; phylum Chordata; class Actinopteri; order Atheriniformes; family Atherinidae; genus Craterocephalus; species Craterocephalus amniculus. Next base: position 10,472 of record JAVQJG010094541.1, on the reverse strand, counting down.
GTAGAGCGAGGAAAAATAACGTTTGCTCATCCGAAGATGATAAAGGACCTCGTAAATATGAAGTCCTAGTGAATGAACCGCACTGTTGCATCCCAGCACAGCTACGCCTTCCTGCCCCCGATTCATCCAGGCGCAACCAAGGCACCCTAAATCTGCTCAGTCTACCTAGCAGCAATATGGTGAGACTTCCACAAATGCTATTTCATTTACTTTGGAAGGGAAAAAAAGGCCCTGACAAAATGAGAAGCTGTAGGTGCAAAGATCAAAAGGAGTTGTGCTGTGCTGAAAAGCAGCGCAGGTGACAGAGAATGTCAGGCTGCTTTAGTGCTTTTGTTTGATAAGCCAGATAAGCCCACCGGAGGCCATACTGTTTGCAGCTTCTAGCACGCACATCTCCACAGGTGTCCGGTAACGGTCAAACTCCACCGCTGGCTGCCCTGCAGATCAGCCCGTATGGCCAGAAACCAGGTGGGTCTCTCCTGTTGTCAATATCAATAATTACCAGCAGGCACACAATTAGCTGTCAGCAAAGATGACCCCAAAACCAAAGCTTGAATAATGAAGTTGAAGGCACTCTGTGGAGATCAGACCCCTGCCACTTCAACAGCTCTGTTAGTTACATCACCAGCAGCAAACACAATGAGGTAGCTCCTTATTAGGAACTAAATCGATTTTTAAGTTTAAAATATAGCGTATTTCACTGTAGTTTATAAAGTATGCCTTTCAATCAGCTTCTATTCTCAACAATGCTTTCTACTTTTCCGTAGGGTGAAATTCAGAAACTCAGATCAAAAATCTTCCAGCAATTCAGAAGACTCATTGAAGATTTGAAACATCAGGAAGGGTGGGGTTTTAACTTCAACTTATCGGATTAAAAAAAAAAAACTTTATAACTAGTAAACCCCTGAAACCCTCCAGAACAACATCCCCCAATTCAGACATTATCACCTCCAGAGCTGGGAGAGCAAACTGAACAAGCGATGAGGAAATGTGGACAATGCTTCAATACAAGTAGTTTGCTTGTCCCCATCACCAGGCCGTAGTGATATAGAGAGAATCTTGTCCTCATTTTTCCTACTCCAAATTAAAAGAACAGTCTATTACTACATTTGCATGCACTGTTAAGTTGAGCTGCACTTATTGACCCAAGTTTCTGCTAAGAGCATTAATGATATGCTTCCTTTCAGCTTGTTAGTATCAGGCTTTTCTGGTTGGCTGATTACATCTCCAATCACAGCAATGAACTTAGTTTCTAGGGGAAAATATATTGCATGATGGATAGCATGAACTGAACAGTTACATGCTTACAATTCTTTATATAATGCACATTATGGCTGTTCTCAAAACCCCTATGCATACAAGGTAGTACTCTGTGTGCAGTACATATGTTACACTATGTACATGTACTATGCTGGTTTATGAGTAAATTATGCCACATCATTTTGTACCAGTTTCTGGTTTAGCGAAGTTTAAATAAACAATAGTGTAGCGTTGTTTACTTTTTTAATGCCTCCTAGAAGATGATTCAACCCATCGCATTATAAGATACAGTACAGTGTGAGAAGTTGTCCGAAGCCAGCTGGAGAATTTTGCACATCAGTAAAATGGACATTTCCTGATTACTATAGATTTTGCAGTAGTTTTCATTATTCTACGATGGCCAAATTCCATACAAAATATGAGTCTAGTTTTATGCTGTCAGCAGCTGCTTCTTCTGTATACCAGCTTCTTATATAGATTACACCCAGATTCATCGAGTATATCAGACTGAGAGTGAGAAATTATATTTAGTATGATTTCAGTCAAACTAACAGGTTTATATAGTACCAGAGTATAGTTTGGATGCACCTGCCCATTCACATTTAATGGCAAGGTGAAAGCAAACTATTGACTGGTACTGGTTATATTTTAAATGTCTTATTATATTTGGACTAATACAGTAATTTAACTTTTTCAACGACAACATTTAATAACTTTAAAGTAATCACTTAGAATTATTTGATTATTTTTAATCATTGTATTCTATTAGCACCAAATCTGCCAATTATTTAATTTCAAAATTAATCAGGATATTAAATGTCACAATTAATCAATTAGAAGGATTTATCTTTATTGTCTTTTTCAATAAAAGATTGTGTCTGATCCATATCAGAAAAAATGGGTCATAGATGACGAGAATAGAAGAACAAAGTGTTCCTTGGTGGATTTTGTTCATTACTGTGACAAAGCACCTTCATGCCAAAACTGACTGAGACGAGGTAATGAAGGCAAATTTTAAATTTGGCATGAGTAATAACTTTTTAATGCATTATTGCATAAAAAAGGACCAACCATGATTAAAAACGGCTTAGTTGCAGATTAATCTCTCAGGTTTAATACATTCATTTTGAAAACCCTTATTAAGACCTGCAAGGTGTGTTCTTTTGATTTTATGCATTTATAAAGTTAGAAAATTAATGCATAGTAATCAAAAATTTATAATTATTTCTTTGATAAAAATTGTGCCAAAAACATCTGTAATTATGACATCGTTAGACAACAGACAATATACTATGTAATATCTTAAAATGCCATTTTAAAACTGTGAAAGTCAAAAGTTCGGCCCTGCTTTTAACCATTTTCGCTGCTCTACTGTTTCTGAAAGTAAGAATTCTCTGTCCTACTTCTATAGAAGCTTAGTCCCTGCAGGTATTTATCAGAAGAGATTAATTTTCATCTTAATGTATACTGAACATCACTGGTAGACGAGGATATTTGTTCCCTTAACTCTCCTTATTAAGCCCTGCTGTCTAATTCCCTGATCAATGAGTGAATTTCCATGCATTCGACGGGGAACCCAGCAGATACACACCTCGAGCCACACACACACACTCATGGGAATCCTCTCAGCCCAGCACAGCTGCAGCCACAGCAGCACACCTGTGCTAATTGGACAAATAGGGAGCGCTCACAACACCCAAAGGACTTTTCCCCCTTTTGAACGTGGGAGTGTGTGATTCCCGTATCTGATCTCCCCTACCGGTGTGACCTCTTCACTGATGATGTAATAAGCTGATAGATGGCACAAGCCTCCTCTCTCCTCCTCAGCCCTACTCCCAGCCTATCCATCCATCCTCTCTGGACGGAGGGAGGGAGTAGGTGAGTGACGGAGTGATGGATGAGTAGGGGAAATTGTTTTCGTACTGTGTTATGTTCCCTTCCTGAGAGGAGGGCAGTAAACGAGAAAGGAAAGGCAGTCAGATGATGGCATTGCAGTCAACAGGAAGGATCTCCAGACTGAAATACCCTGCCTGAAAGCACAGCCTCCTTCATGAAGTCTCTCCGAAGTTTAGTCCTCATCGCACTGATTCTGGAGAGTTAATATGAATAATTGATTAGAGGAGGCTTGATTGAATTAATCCTGGCTGTTGACCACTGGGGTGCTTGGCTGGACACTCCCTCTGGCTTCATGCATCATATGATCTGCCTTTCTCTTTTGCAAACTCTTCACACCTCCTTAACATCCTCTCATGTCCACCCTGGTGACTGACTCAATGTGCATTAAAGTTTCACTAACCCCTTTCTTACAAGAGGCTTCGTTGGCTCCGCTCCTCAACGTTGCAGGTGTGCTGTGCCGTTTCCCCGTGTATTACCGTCTATCTCACTTTTCGACCGCCATCTCCCCGTCCTCCCGCTTACCCCCTACCAAACCCACCCACCCCTCCTTCCCCCTCCTACCATTTCCCACTTCCAACAGAAGCTCAGAGTAAGCCTTACTACTCCGACTACTCCCCCACCCGTCTGCTCATCCACAAGATGTGCACCAGCCAGTACCTGGACCTGTTCATCACCATCGTAATAGGGCTCAACGTCATCACCATGTCCATGGAGCACTACAAGCAACCACAGGTTAGATACAGGGTGGATCCCTTAGTGCCAGAACCCTGGTATCATATTTTGTATTGCACAAAATGTTAAGACTGAGCTATATATCCTTTTGAATTGCTTTCACTTCTTGAAAATATCAAAATCTTTAAAAAATGGATGTGACTGGAACATTAGTTGAATCCCCTCATGGCCTCAGGAGACTCCAGGATACATTGTCAGGTACTGCTAATTAGTCAAACAGGGGGGAAAGAAAAGGCAAAAAGAAAAGAACTGTGAGAGCCTGGCGAGCAAAGCAACAGAAGACTATAAAAGTGTGGTCAAAATAATAAGTTAAAGATTATTGCACAATCAATAAAAAGGAGAAAAACATATTAAAAAGGCTTTTAAACCTGTTTTAAACTGTAAAGAGTTATCCTGGGGTGTCTTAGATCTCACACTGTTAGTTTTCACAAAAGGTAATTACATGTATCCTAAGCACTGCTGAGGTCTGGTATGTATTTATAGCCTATATTTATTTGCAATAGGCAGCTGTCCCAGCTGGGATTTGTTGTCCACTTGTTTTAGAAAAAAGAAAGATAAAGTTCAAAGGTTTAAGTTCCATGTTGTTGGCCAATTATGTGATGAGATCCCTGAGGTAGAGGCTGGAAAATGTTGGCTGTTTAAAAGCAGTAAGGTAAGCTGGATGGAAATGAGGAATATGGAGGCAGCTGGAAATTCAAGGTATAAAACTCTCCGTGATCAGACAAACAGCTCGGTGTGGGGAGTTGGTTGTACTCAAGCCTCTCCTAACATTTAGCTTGTTGAAGTAGCTAATGTCAATCAGCTGGTGCTGGATAATCTGCTTTAGAACAAAACAATGCTTCTGGCAACATATAGGTAGCAGTTCATTGGGTAGTAAAAATCAGGTGAAACAGAATATTGTTTGGTAGAATAGACAGTTATAGGGCAGAGTTATGTAGGACGGTAGGTTCTCTTCAAAGTAAAAAAAATATCCCTGAAATCGACCTTTCCTGAGAAAGTTCATGCTTTCTGTTTCCTCTATGTTTATGAAGCATCCGTGATCCCTTACACATCAGTGACTGCACAGAAAGAAGATAGTCACAGCTGGTGCGATAAACATTTACATTATTGTCTTTGTCCATTTCGACCAAAGGTCAGTTAAACAGAAGAAAAGACTGTTAGCAACCATGATTATAACAACCATGATTATAGACATCCTGTAATAATCTACAGATAGAAAGAAGGCATAAATGTATAAAAGATCTATAGGTAGAACAGAGGCTCTCTGCAAAGTATTGGCCGCTAAGACTGTTGGGTGGAATAAAGATTGTTGGTTCTAGAGTAAAAAGAGCACAAACTGGACCTCACAGTCAGTCAGTGATTTGCCACCAGTGGGAGTTTAGTATAATCCCCTGCTGACCAGCAGTTCTCCCAACGTCTCTCTACTAAAGGTCAGTTTTTACATGCAGATGGGTGCTGTGAATTCCCCCACAGGCAAAAATGGACACTTTAATTCTAATGGCCTTTTCATCGAGAATAAGCGAAGCGGGAGGGGAGCATGATGGGAGTGATCTAAAAATGGAATTGCTAATTCTGGAGAAAAGAACAGTTTATAATGTGGAGCTCTTGGTATTTGAGAAAAAGCATAGAAAGTATCCATTTACACATTAATAGAAGGAAAATAGGCCAGTATAAAGACTGAGGTTTCACTTATAATGACTGAATTTATTATCTGATTTATATTAGGTCCCAAAATGAGGTTATACAACCTCATATAAAGAAAACTGCATATATTAAACTGTGTTATTATCTGTTCAACTCTTTCTGCTTCCAATTAGGGGAGTAGTAATAGCCAGGTGCATTTGTGGAAATACTCATCAGTTAGCACCACTATCAGAAGTTTAGATAATTTGCTGTTCTAGAATGCAATGCTAAAGGAGGAAAGACATCAGAAGTGATCTTAGCGAAACCGTTGCCGCTGACTTTCAATCCAAGATGGGCTATCAGGTCACGTCCAAACAATTCGGTGTCCGTCATTCTATGGCGGGAACGATTAACCTAAAGAGGGAAGGATTACAGACAGCTGCCAATCTTCCCAGCAAGTTTGCCCCAAGGTCAAGCCATGCTCAGAGAAAGAGCAAAAGAATCCGAAAGGTTGCTTGGCACAATGATCTTAAACACAGCTGCAGATCTGCAGCATGACTCAAAAAGTATAGATTAGAGTTTAGTCTCAACCTGATTAAAATAAAATGTTATGACCGTAAGAGAGCTGCCTAATAATGAAGGTCTGCAAACCTCAATGAACTGAAACAACCATGGAAAAAAGAGTGGAGCAGAATTCCTCCACAATGATGTTAAAAAACCATTCAGGTCCCAAAGAAAACAGTTACTTAAAGTTGTTCATGCTAAACATGGTTCTCCAGGCCATTGATTCAAGGTTAGCTGAATTTTTTTTATTTATTTTTTTTTTATTTTTGGCTTCTTCTTGACATGGTGTAATATGTGTTACTCTGGTCAGGACCAGATGATGTTAATGATGTTAATGATGTCCTGATAAGTAAAACCTCCAGGACGAAACAAAGTATACTCTTTGTTTCAAATGACTGTATATCCACTATAACTGGCTATTAAGTGTAATTGAATCAAGCTGAATTGGCTCTGCTATAAAATATGACAGCAGCGAGGTGAGATCATTTCATTGTGCTCTTTCATTGCAGAGTCAGCATGTTTTCATGATAGCCATGACTCACTATGGTATAATAAACACAGTGCTGGGTTTACTGACTTCTACTCAGAAATGATTAAAATCTAATCATTTCCCTCTCAGGAGCTGGACGATGCGCTGAAGATCTGCAACTACATCTTCACTCTCATTTTTGTCCTGGAGTCTGTCTTCAAGTTGGTGGCCTTTGGCTTCCGCCGCTTCTTCAAGGACAAGTCAGTATTCGAATTGCAAAAAAAAAAAAAAAATCCAAGATCCGGCATGAATTTCTACCCCCCACATTAAGGTTTTGACCTTTGATTGGATGTGATCATTTAACAAGTCGGTTGCTGAGGGTGCCGTTCTTTAACCTCTGAGTCGTGGAAAATCTGAGGCAGCATTCACGGAGACTAAATGAGCTTTGTGTTTTTTTTTAGTTTTTTTTTTTACCAAGCTTCTCCAGTGAATGTTCCTCGGCGAGGACGCATGAATACAAAAGGCCTCGTTAAACACCCATAAAACACAACTTCCTTAGATGATTTCATAGCTTTGAAATCTCTGGCCTCATTCTGGAAACCACACAGTAACGCACCAACACAATCGCCTAAAGCCCAAATGTATTCTAGCACACATCAAATTAGCCTAAATACGTACCTTAATACACACACACATATGCACAAAACTCTGGAGGCATCTTCTGTTTGGATCAGAGCTAACCACCCAGAATTTCACAATACCACAGTAGACCATTATCCAGTTTGAGCCTGGCAGTAGTCTAGATTGATTTCAAATCACAACGCTCTCACAAGTACAACCAGGTAAGTGCAACCTTCAGCCAAGACGCTCAGTGGTAGTTTGAAAATAACATATTTTTAGGAGAATTTCATGCGGGGTCACAGTAAAGAGTTAGAGAAACCCAGAAAAGAAACAATAGAAACACTCAAGCCAGGTTACCATGACCACCTACCAGCATCTCGATTGTTTATACATTCATTTTCCTCCAAACATGCTGCTCAGTTTGCATTTATTGCACAGCAAGGAAAAGAAAAGAGAAAAAAAAAGTGATCTCATCTTATCAATCTCAGTTCAGGTTACATTATCTGCAAATGGAAGCTAAGTGGCACGTTTAACTTCATGATGTCTTCAAATAAAATGAAAGCATTACTGGTATTTTAGTTCTAAAATGGGTTTGCACTCTCCCACACACACCCATCCAGGCAGTTATCCTGAGTTGATGTGATTGGTCAACCATATTCAAAGCTTTTGCTTAATTTTGGAGCCCTAAATATTTCCCATAGAATCTGCTTTAAGTGGCTGTAAAAGGTTTGAAGTAGTTTTGCAGCTGTCTGCACCCTACATGCCTAAATGCCTGCAGGGAATCACGGGAGCAGCTTCACACTGCAGAAAGTTTTTTTTGAATTTTTATTTCTTTTACAAAATTATGTAAATAAACCTCAGGATCCATTCATGTGGTGTACAGCAGGGAGCCTCAATACTGGTCCTGGAGGATTGGTGTCCTGTAGGTTTTAGAAGTTTCCCTACTGTATTTCAGACCTGTGCAGAGCTTGTCTTCTAATGACCCTCTGATTGAGTTTAGATATTGCAGGGAAACCTCTAAAACCTGCAGGGCACCATTCTTCAAGGATAGGATGAGGATCGTTGGTATGCTGTATATTTCAGTCACAGATCGCAATGAAGCTTTGGACCACCTGTCTTACAGAATTATCATGAAGTTGTAGGTTGGATTGAGGTTTAACAATAACCAACTTAGATGCAGATACTTCCTTGTGTTTGATCCGTTGGTTATTTGTTACACCTCGGCTGTGCCTATAAACTCTGTCCATAAAAGTTATGAACAGAACCGGCGACAAAGGGCAGCCTTGGCGGAGTCCAACCCCCACCGGAAACAACTCTGATTTATTGCTGGAAATGCTGACCAAGCTCTGACTCCTGTCGTACAGGGACCGGACAGCCCTCACCAAGGGGTCCGGCACCCTATAATCCAGGATAACCTCCCCCAGGAGTTCCCGGGGGACACGGTCGAACGCCTTCTCCAGGTCCAAAAAGCACATGTAGACTGGTTGGGCGAACTCCCATGCCCCTCCAAGACCCTGAGGAGGGTATAGAGCTGGTCCACCGTTCCACGAGCATTACAAAAACCACACTGCTCCTCCTCAATCCGAGGCTCGACTATCCGACGGACCCTCCTCTCCAGGACCCCCGAATAGACCTTATCAGGGAGGCTGAGGAGTGATATCACCCAGTAGTTGGAGCACACCCTCCGGTCCCCCTTCTTAAAAAGAGGGACCACCACCCCGGTCTGCCAATCAAGAGGCACTGTCCCCAATGTCCACGCGAACCCCCAGGGCCTTACCACTGAGGAGCTTTTTAACTACCTCAGCGACCTCGGCCCAGGAGATAGAGGGGTCCATCACCTGGTCCCCCATCTCTGCTCGTTCTTCTGGAGATGTGTTGGTGGGATTGAGGACGTCTTTAAAGTATTCCTTCCACCGATTCACAACATCCCGAGTCGAGGTCAGCAGACTCCCATCTCCACTGTATACAGTGTCAATGGAGCACTGCGTCCCCCTCCTGAGACACCGGATGGTGGACCAGATTCTCCTTGGAGCCGTGCGGAAGTCGTTCTCCATGGCCTCTCCAAACTCCCGGGTTTTTGCCTAAGCAACCGCTGAAGCAGCTGCCCGCTTTGTCTGCCGATACCTGTCAGCTGCCTCCAAAGTCCCACAGGCCAAGAAGGCCCAGTAGGACTCCTTCTTCAGCCTGATGGCATCCCTCACCGCTGGTGTCCACCAGCGAGTTCGAGGATTGCCCCCACGATAGGCACGACAACCTTATGGCCACAGCTCCGGCTGGCCGCCTCAACAATGGAGGTACGGAACACGGCCCACTCGGACTCAATGTCCCCCACCTCATGGCTTGTTTTCTGCTGTTCATTGCAGCGTAACAGCATAAAAACAACTCCCTAAAATCAGATTTCAGGGTGTGTACCTTTAAATTGTAAGGGAAAATTAAGTTTAAAGTCAGTTTGATTTGTTTAGCTTAAAGGAGTCAGATTTGTGCCTGAAGTCCAAATTACAACTTTCAGGCAACATTTCTGTGTTGAAGGAAGTGTCTCAGAAAGATTTTTTTTTCTTACCCGAACTGTTCTTGCAGTAAATCATATTTATCAAAGGTTCCAGTGAAAGTGAGCGATCTCAGCTGGTGTTAGAGGCTGAGGAGTGTGTGTGTGTGTGTGTGTATATGTGTGTAGGTGGAACCAGCTGGATCTGGCCATTGTGTTGCTGTCCATCATGGGCATCACTCTGGAGGAGATTGAGGTCAACGCTTCACTGCCCATCAACCCCACCATCATCCGTATCATGAGAGTGCTGAGGATCGCAAGAGGTATGATCTCCCCACCCCTCCCCTCCCCTGATGCCCTGTCAGACCCTTACCCACTATGCTTTGCTTTAAAGCAGACTGCCAAATTACTGGGACTCCCCTCTCTGACGCTTTTGCGGATTCTAGTGGGGTTCGCTCAGAGCGTGAGCCAACCAGATGGCACAAAGAAACAGCGGACAAACAAAGCAGTAGGACTTAAGCTGGAGCTAGTTAAGAGTTATGGCGAGGGAAGAGGCAGGAGAGGAAAAAATAATAATAAAAAGAGAGAGGGGCTGCACGGTGGTGTAGTGGTTAGCACTGCGGCCTCACAGTGAGAAGGCCGCGGGTTCGAGTGTGTGTGTGTTGTCTGTCTCTCCATGTCGGCCCTGCGACAGACTGGCGACCTGTCCAGGGTGTACCCCGCCTCTCGCCCCTTGACAACTGGGATAGGCTCCAGCACACCCGCGACCCAATTGGATTAAGCGGTTCAGAAAATGACATGAAAAAGAGAGAGGTGGGGATG
>JAVQJG010094535.1:0-21926 GCA_036024015.1 Craterocephalus amniculus | reverse complement strand
TGAGGAAACTGACATGAAGAAGCTAGTTCTCTCAGCCCCCTTTAACTGGATTCTGAGCGAAAAATGCTTTTTATACTGTAATTAGTGACTGATTAATTTTAAGGTTGTGACAATATCTGCAAAGTGTCGTAAGAAGCATTTCTGTCTGTTTTTCTTTTGTTTTCTAGATTGGAAAGTCTTTCAGAAAAAATATGCTTATTTTATATGAATAAATTCTCTTGCTGGAATCATGAGTATATAAGTGAGATTAGCTGAATTTTTTTTCCTCCCATAATTGTATCTGCAATTTTTTGATTATTCGGTTGAGGCTTTTTTTTTTTTAACCTCCCAATGGCAAGCAGGACACATAATCAGTACAACCAAGTAAAATAAGTGTTTACAGCAGTAATTTTTGGAATAGTACAGACTGTATCAGACATGCATGCACTTATTAAACTGTTTTTGTAAAGTAGATTACGGACTTGTTTATTGTCTCCTAATACAAGTGGAGAAATGGATGCTCATTGCATCATGTGATGGATTTGAAAGAATACTTTTAGCAGAAATGTGTAGAAAAATATTTTTATTTCCATCTGCACAAAAAAAGCAAAATCAACATGCAGTAGAAAATTTACACCTGTATTTTTTGTTTTCTATACATTCTTGAACATTTGTTATACTGTTTAATGTTGGTGCCAAGTAGGAAAAGAATTTAGTTTGATTCCACGACCACATGAAGCTTATAAAAGGTCTTCATCAGTCCATTCCTGAAATGGGACAAAGGATATGAGTAAAGAGTTCTAGACATATAATTATTACACATGGAACAAAGTTTGCCTTAAGTAGATACAAGAACATGGTCTCACCTCTTCTACCACACGTGACACTTTTGCTACATGGTTGTCGTCTTCATATCCTCTCTTTCGTTTGCTGCAATACAAAGATTTTTTATGAGCAGATGTTAAGATCAGATTTGAAAGCTGTAACAGGTGGTGAACTCTGTTCTGTCTTCAGTGTTTATGCTACAACCCTTTAGTTCATCGTCAACACTCTTGTAGAAACATCTAGTTTCCACTGCACTCCCATGATCACCGTTAGAAGTGGTAGTTTCCCCTCTCTCCATGTCCATATAGACTAGTCACATTCAGATGGTCCTGCTTTCACAAGCATCTTAATTTAATGATGTGTCAGCGTGTGTCTTTCACAAATATGTCCACTTTATCTTACAGGACAGAGTGCACCATCATGTCACTGGCTGCTGCCATCCAGGTAATGTGAATTTTTCGGCTTTCCACCCGAGTGTGTGGTAGTCGAACCCCGCCGCCAGCCAAACTGAGACCTTGTTCCATCAAGTGCACGACCCAAGACTAAAGTGAGTCTGTAGCTAAAACGTGAGCATGCGGACGAGTTTTCCAGTGGCACAAATGCAAAATCGCCGTCATTCATGGGAAACCTCTAGCTGCATAAACGAATACCGTCTTTCCAAAGCCCTTTCCAAAATCCATCATACGCTCACGGTGTGCTGAGCTCATACACGGAGACCTTGAAAAGTTCCTTTTTATGAAGAACCGATATACAGACTGTACTGCAGCAACGTCTGGACTTCTTCGATCCTGGTCATTCTGGCTCTCCCAAAGTCTCAGTGGTTGTGGTTGATGATAACCATGGAGCCAGACAAGAGGGGGGCTTCCTGTTGAGTCATTCCTTTCATTGGACAACAACTCGGGGTTACATGACCTTTAGAGGGGAGGCAATCCAAAGCACTGAGGTAGCATTTTCTGTTGTCATCAGGGAATATAAACATAGCACCTCTTTCCAAGACGACACAAGCCTTAACTCCCTTTTTACTCACCATCCTCTCACCCTCGTCACTTGACTATATGAGAAGCTTTTCCTCCAAACCTTTGATAACTTCCACTGTCTTTGTGTAGAATCCTCCCTTCAACATCGAAACCACTTGTTCCATTTTTCTATATGCTGCATTTTTGTTATTATATACTTAGGCTTTTAAAGAGATACCGTGTTTGTGTAGCCGAACGGAGCCGAGAGAAAGTCTAAAAGTGTGTAGGAAAAACTTGTAACCTGTCCAGCGCATGTGTTAACCCTGAATGGATCCTGCTATCGTGTGTGGGCCTACATCCAGTATATGCTGCTCTAACGACCATCACCTGAACTCCTTTCTATGCCTTTTGATGTTAATGAAAGCTTTGCATTGCAGTCGCTCTCGCTCTCTCCCCCCACCACAGGTGGCGTTACTCCAGTACACCTCAGCACTGACTGTTTTCCACCCTGAGAATTCATGTCACGCACAGATTTATCGACTTTAAAGTCGTAAAGGGTTGGCCTCGTGTGCCTCCTAAAGATTCTCGCAGCTGCAGAGACTGAATCTGTGCCTGTCATAGCTCAGATGTTTACCAAACTGTTTACTGTAGTTGCACTTAAGATACCACGGACCTCACCAAGTGTTAAGACAACTGCCGACAGACGAGTCACAACTATTGAGCCTAAAAGTCAGCTATACCAGTATCAGACATGCTACATGGTATGGATGATGAAAGTAGCAGTGTGGCATGCAGTTGTACTTCCTTTCTGTATTTCATACAGCTGATGATGATGTGTTCCTTTTTATTTTTCTACCTGATACTGAACCTTGAACCTTTTGCATCTTAGATACGACAACCTGGCTGAAATAAAGCTGTTACTACGTATAACTGGATACCTCGGGTCGATCCTTTGCTTGTGTTGGATCCGTGATGTGTAACAATGGCAGGTTAAATCGATGTTATATAACAAAGCACTCCACTCTTTTAGCATCTTAATAAGATTATTAAAGATTTTCCACAAATCTCATTCTCTCTAGACAAAGTGTTGTATATTTACATTTTATGCAATTTGCAGTGAAGTTTGCCCCTCCTCGAGAAAAAAACAAACAAACATAAAAAAGCAGCGGGCATCTTCATCTTACGTGTTTGAACTGGTAAATTCAGCATGAATCCTCTCCAGTTTTTGCTTGTACATGTTCACCTCCTCAGGTTTTGGAAGTTCGTACTTCTTCAGGAGGGTCTTCATCCCTACGTGAACAGAGAGGAAGAGATGAGCTTGAACGGCTCACAATCGCCATCCTGTGGTGGCAAACGTGAGGTGCAGTTTACTTACGTCTCATGAGGTCATACATCTTCAAGAGGGTCTCCTTGTCATCTTTCAGTCCCAAGCACGCAGTCAGGTAGCTAGGCGGGGCAAGTGATTTTTCCTTTTTTAATTCAGATGTTTCAATATTTAACTACAGTTTCATCCATTCTTACACATTTCATGTACAAACGGAGATTAAAAGAGACTAAACTGTTAAAATCAGGATGTATATATGACACTTTGTTTCAGAATAAATGACCTACCTCTCCATGTTGAGTCCTGCTCTTGAAGCACTGTTCAGAATAGCAGTCAGAGCGATCTGTGAGGGAGAAAACAGCAGTCCTGCGTCTGTCATAGCTGCCTGCGTCAGAAAGTCATCAGCACTCTTCCTTAGCGATTCCGGGTTTTCCAGTGCAGGATATCGAGTCTGAGAGATAAGCAAATCAAATTAGCTTACAAAGTACAATCTGAGCTGGATTACAGCTGTGGTAGTTTCTACTTGATTAGCACCTTAGGAGGAACCCAACCTTGAAATCGATGAGAAAACCCTCCATGGGTCTGTAAGGGTTGTGGACCACCAGGTGAAAATTGAGCTGCTGAATTAGCAGAAGTTCATACTCCAGAATTTGCTCCAGAACCCTCTCCTGTCCTGCTGGCGTCTCTTGAAGAAGATTTCCTACAAACTGGGTGCTGGACACATTGAACTCGTCCACTTTACATGACAAGTATGCACATGTCAGCCTGAAACCAGAAGGTGAGGTTGAAATGGGTTGTGCAGTGAGCCAAGAACATGGTTGAACAAGCAAGTAATGGTGATAATACATGCACTTATTCATCTCTTCAGTATTGACTGGAGAGGTGATTAACTTCATTAAAAGAAGAGTTGAACAAATATGATTATGGCCTATTATGGATTGGCTAAAATGAGGAAGTTAAAAATTTATAGGAAAAAAACATCACTGTTCAATATTTATGAAATTCTTTACAGTTAAATAATCAGCTTTTTGTAAACTACAAGTAAAAATAGACAAAAAGGCATTCCTGATGATTACATGAATGTTTCAAAAGAAGAGAAAGATGATTGTGCTATAATACGTACATGCACCATTTATACTGAATGACAAATTTTGGAGCAACGCTTTACTCTCCATATGAGATTTTAACACAGCAGTACCACACTTCTGTTCATGTTGGTGGTGTCATTCAAAATGAGTTTATAGATTTAAAATTATGCTACAATTAATTAGTGTCAGCATATAGTTTAGTGTGTTATTAAATATGTTGATGTCTGCCTTTTTTTCTATTTTACTGTTTTAAACATGAAAGGAAACTCAGTCACAGCTTTTTGCTTACTACTTACATGATAATCCTGGGGTGGTACTCCATGGTGGAGTTATTCAAGTAGAATCTTCTGAAGTACATGATGGCTGTACCCTGTACAGATGACACATGATACAGTTCAACCGTTTACAGGCATGAAGGCGAATTTAATGTATGGAGGCATAAAAGAAATCACTTAAATACGTACCACAACAGATTTGGGCATGGCAGGCTTAAAAGCACTGCAGAAGTCCAGCAGTCTTCTCTCGTAGTGACGAAATAACACATCTTCCTCGTGACGCTCCAGGAACATAGAGTCACTCACACCGGGCTGGCACAGGTGAGGATAACGGTCACACAGCAGCAAGGTGAAATGGTCTGGTGACGTTTTAACGTGCTACCTACCTTCCCACTGTGTAGTGCCTTGTTGCGGAATTTCTCGTTGGCCTTGCATCTCATCTGCTCAACTTTATCCTCGCTGTCAAAGGTCCAGTATTTACTTTGTGAACTGTTATGGAACATGACCGCTAATTCCCAAGTAAAGTATAAGGAAAGTTTAAGGAAATGTTAGCCAGCCGAGAACGACAGCCTCGCGTCAAAAAAGAGTTCCAAGAGATGGAATAATAATAATCTGTATATTATACTGCTGTTAAATTTTCGCGTGCTATTTCCATAAAGAAGATACCGGTGCAACAACCAAAACAGAACCACCGCGCGTCGCCTTTCTTTTATGTAGGCAGTCTGCATTTGATGACGAAGGCACCTACCGTAATTAATGTAACAACGCGCACTCTGATATTCATGATGTTTTATCTATTAAAATGTACATTTCAAAGTTTTAACATAAATTAATTCAACAATTATCTCTGTTATTTTCAAATAATTATTTACTCTGTTGAAAGAGGATAATAAAAAAACGATTTCTGAGAAGATCGTATGACATAATTGGATTAATTTTCACTTCTGAGGTCTCTCAATAATTTTTACTTATTCACTGACCCAAGCATGGAGCTATATGGGATGTGTAATCGACTAAAATAATTGTAGCCTACTCTTCACTGAACTGATGATGATGATGATAATAATAATAATAATAATAATAATAATAATAATAAAGAATATAGGCTATTCTTTCCACCACTTACTGGATTATAATCCTAAAGCTAGTACCATCTTCATGAAATCTCCCATCCTCACCTAAATATAAGTTAGGATACCTGATCATGAGTTGGTCAAATGTTTGGAACTGGATCGTTTAAGATGGAAAAGGGCAACAGAAACTGAAGCACACAGTATGCTAAGACAGAGCCACTCAACCCCCACCGATGTTTCCGCACAGGGTAATTTGCATAAACATGAGTAATTTATGAATAATAAATGTACTTGCATTCAGCGAGAGCTGTTAATTTGCATATCACCACAGCCAAAGCGCGGCGTTATCAAGAAGCCCTTCTAGCCTGCATAAACGTGAATTAAAGAAAAAGTTCCTTAACAGGTATGTGCTGAAGACTGTTTTATAATCTTAATCTCTTTCTTCACATGCTGTAAAGATAACTAGCGCGCGCGCGCGTTTGTGTGTGTGAATGTGAGCGCCGTGTCTGTGCTGTGGTTGTAAAATGCTTTATGTGCAGTGGGAGAAAGACGTCCGCCGTATTCATCGCTCAGGCTTGCCCCGTGAATTGTATAAACATGAAGTGCCCTTGCATTATTGATGAGACCGTTACAACGTTTACTGTAGCCTATGTGCGCGCAGTGACGACGCACATGCGTGCACGTGATAGTGACAGTGTACATGCACGTGTGTGTTGTCAGTCTAACACCCTTCTGCCTGCTATTTCGCATAATGCCGGGGTGTGTGATGACTTATTTTTGGGTTCAAGCTGGTAGGCTACTTCTGTTTCAAAAGGTGCATTTTTCATTTCCTTGTCTTTGCATCGCAGTGATCAAGACTTCTTCACTGCATTATGAACCTATTTTTTTCCCCTCTACATGCTTGGTGATTGTGTGGCAGCAAGTCTGCGTGTGTATTTGACAAAAGGAGCATTTCTGGTGAGGCAGGCGTATATTTTATGAGTAAAGGTTGTTTCCATATAATCTGACAGGCAGTGTTTTATGGGAAATCAGACTTGGACGGTTTTGTGGGTGTGGGATATCAACAGAATCCTCTCTGAGCCTCCCTCATCAAGTTAGCCTCATCCCCTCAGAGCCAAGTCTGCGCTCCTGTCTGTTATAGGCCTACTTCAGCTACATCTGAAAGCTGAAATGATTAGATTCATAAACACAAAGTCAGCTGAAACCCAAGCATCACCTTAGTTGTACTCTGCTTTCTAAACAATTCATAGGCCTAATGGAGGGAAAGGAGGAGAAGCTGGAAAACCTTCACCCCTTGGCCCACCTCCCGATATCGTGCCTCTGAAGTTATTTTCTTGGATGAAATAATTAGGAAAAAAACCTTGACAACGATGCAAGTGCTTTCTTTGAGCAAAAATCGTTTCCTCCTGGCTCTCGCATTTCTTGTTTGCTGCAGCACCTAATACTCACCAACAATTAAATCCTGATTCAAAACTGGTACCTCGGTCACCATAGCAACCAAGGGTGGCAGCGCTGATGTCAGAGTTTCCACGAGGACAGCCGTGCAAGCACTAGGTGATACGGATTGCTGCTGGGCACCAAGGAACACTCCAGAACAAAATGGCTGCTGTCCCATTATTCCTGTTTTTGTGTGCTCTGCGTGGAATAGTTCATTTGAGCTTCAAACAAAAGAGAAAGTGCACCTGTGCCGGCCTGACGCCTTGTCATTTTGATGAAAGGTGTGATATGGATGATGTGGGATATTCTGCCTGTGATTGGTGCAACTGAGGGGCATCAGAGCTGAGCCGTCTGAGCCCCTCAGAAATCAGCCGCCCGTCTGAAGAATTTTAGAAATCGCTCTGGCTATTTAATCGCATTCTCATCTGTACGCGGCTTTGTGTTCGAATGTGTCTGTACACTGGTTTTGCTCAGGTTGGCATTAAGCAGCCAGGCAAGAAGGCAAGAGTTTCCCCCTCCCTCCCTCCTCCCCATGCAGACACTCGGCGCTCCCCCA
This sequence comes from Craterocephalus amniculus, assembly GCA_036024015.1. Taxonomy (NCBI): domain Eukaryota; kingdom Metazoa; phylum Chordata; class Actinopteri; order Atheriniformes; family Atherinidae; genus Craterocephalus; species Craterocephalus amniculus. The sequence goes on along the minus strand of JAVQJG010094535.1, from coordinate 14,413 downwards.
CCGTCTCTCTCTGTCTCTAATTGAGCTTTGTGTCTACCTCCATCTCCATTCAAATCCAGCCTGATTTGCATACCGCCGCTGCGTGCCGGACAGCTCCCCAGCTGTACAGTACAGAACTAAACGAGGAACACAGACCCACTTTACGTGATGTGAATACTAAGCAGTCAGAATAGTCGTTTTCCTGTTTTTTTCCCCAGGAAATACAGCTATACCTGGGATATGAGGGGTAAATAGGAGGGAGTGTGGTTGTATCAAAGCATTGCATTCAGTGCGAGACGGGGATTACTGAGCTGAAAAGAAATACTGATACAGAGGCAGAGTCTATTGTTTCTATTTAAAAAAAAGAAGAAAATCAGAAAATATTGCATGATGTGTACATTAATTTAACATTAAAGCTGCCCAATGTGCTGTGATGGATAAAATGATTTGTAAGTGGGAAAAAATAACAGCAACACATTTAAATTTATACCAGAATTGCAGCATTTCTCACACACACACATACACAAAATCTTCATGTTTCAAAAAGCTTTGGGATGCCAGTCATAATTACTGCTCTTGTTTTGTGTAAGTTTGATTTAGGCTTCTCTGCCCCATAGCTTTTATATTCTCCTTTTAGTTGCGTTGAAACCCAATTATGGCTTGCGCTGCATTTCTCCAGCAACACTATCTGCACTGAGCAAATTTCAGAGGACATTTTGCTTGACTGCATGAAGACACATAATAATGTATTTTAGATGCACTCCAAGCACACTTAACTGAATGTGTTAGGCACACTCTTAATGGGAACCTTAAAACCCCCAAGGCCAATTTTCATTTCGAGCATATTGGTAGCGATTTGTGGCATTTCAACTCATTTCAGTGTTCAATCAAAGCCATGGCTCTAGGGAGGGGAAAACGAGCAGACTCTTTGCAGCAAATCCAACTGTCCTTGGTATGCCATGCACACACAGCTCCCTCCTCCACAGCCACACCTTTGAGAGTTGGATGAAATTTGATGACCTATTTTAACTTTACCTTGAAGCCAAAGCAAGCAGTGGAAAAATGCCTCTGATTTCTCTCCTTAATGAATTTTAGTTAGTGTACAAAGTCTTTCATGGCAGTTTGTAAATGACTGCAAGGATTTGAATCCCCCGTAGTGGGGAAAAAAAATCCATCATCCTGAACACCTCAGCTTTGAGGAGAAATGTAGGTGAAGGAGAGAAAGAGGGATGTAAAGTCAAATCCTGTATAGTACAATGCTCCAAATCCTTCAAATGACATGTTTTTATCAACGTGGAATGTCTCACTTTTACAAAGAGTCAGGTCATTTGTTGGAAAAAATCACATTTTACCTGTTTTTGCTTTGTTTTTGTTTTTTTGTTTGTTTTTTTAGCATGTCCCTTTTTGTCTTATTTTAAAAAAGTCCTTGTGTTTTTGTGTTGAAAGCCTGCATGCAATCCAGTGATTTATATTGTATTTGATAACTGTTACTTTTAATTATTATATTTTATTCAAGGAAGTTTCTTTACTTCATTGGCTTGGACACAGCTTAAATTTTAAAATGAAAAAAATAATTCCAAGTTTCACAATTCTTAAATAAAATATTCCGGTCCATGCTGCAAAACTGAGACATTATTCTCTTAAGCATTTAGTTATTATTTTAAAGAACAATCGGCAAAATCTGCACTCGCTTTCTTTTAGTTCCATTTTTAGATTTGTGTTTTCCGTTGTTAAACCGCTGAGTTTTTTTGTTCGTGTGCTTTGTACATGAGCGTTAATTTTCTTGAAGTGTGTGTGTGTGTGTGTGTGTGTGTGTGTGTGTGTGTGTGTGGGTGGGTGTGTGTGTGTGCGCATGCAAGGGGGGTTTATGCATCTTAATCTAATTAAGAATTGGCGCTTGAATATAAATGAAGAATTATGAGCTTAAAATTGGGGGAGGGAGACTATATTTGATCAAGTCAGGCTGCCCAGCAACGCAAAGCATTTATTTCAGACAAAAAAATAAATAAATGAAATCTCTCTAAGATTTAATAATCAGGTTGACGGCATTAAAATGCAAAGGAGGTCTGCAGGCTGCACCTGAAGTACAGCAAACATTAGGCAGGGTGAATTCTTGCCTTACAGTTGAATTGCTGACCTTCTGCACTAATCACTCGCCAAAATGAATCCGGAAACCCTGCAAATCAGCCTCAATAAGCTCTCAGCCTGTAAAAAATAAGAGAATAAAACTGAAGAAGTGTGCGCCTACAGTTTATTTCTCTTGCTTTAAATCTGGTTATTTAAGCAGGCTGAAAGGAGTCTGAATGCAGTTGTTATAAATTAAACACAATGCTGATTTTCAGTTCCTTCCCCAAAGGCTCAGAGTTTTCATACCTTTTATATTATCTAAAGCAAAAATAAGCAAAAAACGAATATTTTATAACTTCAAAAGAAAAAAAAGCTTCTATAAAATGATCAAATTTTGAAAAAATAGTCATAGATACATATTTTAAATGAATACCTTTTCATTAAAACTTTCTTTTCCCCTAAAAATATTTAGCAGCAGGAGGTATTTTTTTAAATGTTGTTTTAAAATTACTGACTCTGGCTGCTCAACTGACAATGCAAAAACTGGGTGCTGAAGTGCTGCTATTATCATTGGCACCCTCCCCTCTTTTGCTTTCTTAATAGCCGTCGTCCCTTTTGTTGGAGAGCATTCTTATAAGTGCATCAATCCCTGCTGGAGAGCACTGCAGACTTCCTGTGGACTTCAACAAAAAGCCTTGTCAGGTAGATCAGCCATTAGTCACCAGGCTACATTGTCTCTGACAAATTTGATGTTTAAAGTACATGTGTAATTCCAAAGTGCTCTCCGTGCCACACAAATTGCAGCCGTTTTTATTCTCAAATGTCACAAACGTTGAGGTTGAACTTTTCCAGAAAACATGTTGATATAAAATGCAGAGATTAATAATTTCTCTGTTAAGTCTCCTTTCAGGAAATAAATGACAAAGAAATAGAAAGATCAGTAGAAATGTATTGTGAACAGTGGGTGACAAAATTATGACGGTCTTTAAATGTTTAAATGTAAGTATTTTTTCCCTCAAAGTGGATGCTGTACACGTTTATTTATTTTTTATTGTTACATAAGATTTGTGGTTTTAAATGGGATTTATTATGACAGAGGAATAAGTCCTACAATGCAATATTTACCAGTTAGAAGTGATAAGAGAGTACTGTTACTTTTCCCACATTCTTTTTCTTTTTCCCTCTATATTACTAATGATACTGATGATATAAATAGCGATAACAATAATGATTTTGATTATCATCATTATCAATTTAATTAAGTAAATTATACTACCATCATATAATTAAAACATGCTCATATTCCTTTGTCCTGTTTTACTCTTTGTCTTAAAAAGTAATATTTGCATAACTTAATTGTAATCTACAATAGACCATGCAACAATGTTTAGATTAAATTATGCCCTCTTGTGGTCTTTGAGTTGGAATATTGAAGGCAAGCAAGTTAATGATGAACATAAATGGAAATAAAGATAATTGTCATCTTCACATTTTCTCTTGTCAATGCGTCATATGTTGAATTGTGTTAGTACAGTAATAAAAAAAACAACTAATATGTATATATAAGACATAAACCCTAGAAACACATGCATACACACACGTTCAAGTAATGTGACTTACTTTTTGCTTTCACTAGATGGAGTAAGAGCATCATTTGACAGTGTGAAAGTGGGCAAACGCTTACCTCTTCCACCTTGGCAAATGACTCATTTCTTGATAACTCTAGAAATTTACAGTCTGAACTTACATCATCTTTCCAAGTTATGGTGAAGGAGTTTATTTTTTTCCTCCCGAAAAGTTGCTGATTTGCAGAGGGGAAAGCAAATCTGGCAAATTCCTGTGAAGACAAAAAAACCATATGGAAATATCTGCATTGGTTTTGCAGTGACTGATTAGACAAACGGATGCTTTTTCAGATCTTTCTCTGCCGTCACAGCAGGCCTATTCTGCACGCTTCTTCTGTTTATTTTAAACTAAATAACTTTCCGCTGTACAATGTTTTTTAAATCTAGTTTAGATTTCTTATGACTTTTTCTCATATGCTCACACCCTCAAAATGATGCTTCTCTGCAATTCATAAAGTTTTCTCCCCCCAGTTTCATGCACTCATTCCAGAGTAGCGTATCATTAGATCATGGTTGTGTTATGGCCAACTGTTGTTCATCTCAGCCCAACTCCTCAGCATGCCTGAATTGGCATGGGAAAGAAACGGGGAGAGCGGTGAGGCTGTGAGGATGACAAGTAGCTCCTTGATTAGCCCATAGGCTTACTGAACAGACCCACACTTTGCCTGTGTTCCTTATTCATTTCCCTTGTCCCTTTCTTTCAGAAAGAGACCCAATAAGGCCCAGCAGGTGAATGTAAAGAAACGCAAGAGGACTCCCCTCTGATCAGCCTTTCAGACCCAGACAATGGCCCATCCCACCTCTTGTACTGCCGCATTAAAACCCTGATTAAAGCTCTTCCTGTTAGCGACTGATTGGGGATGCAAAGCTAAAACCAACAAAAACTGCTGCTGCTGAGGCCTGATAATCACCGGGCCCCACCTACAAAGCACAAGCCTCAAATGATTAGTGGGGTTTTGTTTTCTTAGTAGGTGTACGAGTTTGTGTGTGAGTGTGTGCCAGTAAAATTGAGAGAGAGCTGAAGGAGGAGAGGTTGTCTAATCATAGCAGGAGGTCTTCAGACAGATAGTTTTAATTAATCAGCAGTCTTTGGGGGGGAAAAAAACGAACAAAACAAAAAAACCCTTTTTTTTCTTCCTTGAAAGATTTATTTTTCTATTAAGTGTGACTGTGTGTACATGTCTTTTTAATGTGTGCAAATGCATGTTGTTTATTACGATTAGGAAAATGTACTTTGATTTAAAATGTATTCAAAACAAGTAGAGCATGTCTTAAATATATATTTAATGGAATAAATTAGGTAATTTGCATTGGATTCCATCTTTTTTTTAATTATTGGAAAATGCAGATGCGTATACATGTGTGAGTGTGTTAAAATGTCGAACAGATTGGCAAAAGTAGTCCGCTTTTACAATCTGAACACTTATTGTGGTCAGTGTCTTAAACTGTCTTTATAGTCTTTCATCCATCTATGACATTATTGGTCATTAGCAGCGTGCCTGAGGTGACATAAAACATTCACCAGCTTATCATAATGATGTTTTCAACTGCAGATTTTTAAAGACTCGCGTCTTTGTTATGTAAACAGCCTTTTTTCCCTGTTAATCCGTTTACGAGAGAACATTAGTGAGATGTGTGACGACGTGGGAAATGATTTGCAGAAAAGATGCAGAGGAGACGATCACAATACAGACAATGTGTGTGTGTGTGTGTGCATCTGCGAGGTGAGGCAGATGGAGAAAGAGGCTCTACAAGAATCCTTAAATATTGCATTTCTTTGTTTGACGGATGTTTGACACATTTTCATGTTTCCTCAACAAATTCCACTGTCATACTTCTGCTTTCTTCAGTCATCTTCCAAACAGTAGATCCTGACAATTATCCCAGAGAAACTCCTGATCAAAACCAGCTTATTCTCTCTGCTGCTCGGTTCCATAACTGATTCTGCATCAATCTCTTCTTCCTCGCACACAGCCTTTCTTTAATTCTCTATCTGTACATTGCACCAATCGAACATGGAATGCAAAAAAAAGATTACATTTATTGTTTTCTGATGTATATTTGATCAATTTTGTAAAGACCATTTGCTGGGGCATGGAGCGTATTTACAAGCTGGCTGTCAAAACAGTTACTGCCTGTGATGAAACAAAGCAGCTAATTCATCAGTTAGACAAAGAGCGGCATTTTGAATTTTGTGAAATCACGTGCTTACTATAATGATGCAAAATAAAAATACTGTATCACTGCAGCGGATGGTTTTACCTTTTGGTTAGGGCTACCATTGAAGGATTATTTCATGTATTTGGATATCACACTGTATTCCAAACTTTTTCAAATCTGCATCGGATTTAACAGCAAATTCTACATGCTAATCAGTGGAATATAAAAAAATAATACTGCACGGATTTGGAGCCACAAGTAATATCTATTTATTCATATCAGGAGCACAAGAAATAAAGACAGACAGGTGACGGTAGGCACCGAGGAAGCCCTCCGGCAACAGTGAGGGTCCTTGGCAGATTGGCTCTATGTCTCTACAACGAGCGTCACATCCCACACATTTATCACAGTAGGGTTGGCCCACCCAAAAGTGTCTACACTTAAAGTCTCATGCAAACACACACACACAGACACACTTGGACCCAGACATCCGCCTACAAAAACAGTAACCCATGTAGCCTTTATAGCTTCTCGATGCACTTTTTCCTCCTACTCCTCTGCTATTAGCCTCATACACTCTGGTCGCCTGGCTCCACCTCCTGGCATGTATATGAGTCAGAGCCATGTGCAATTCGGTTATTTTCAAGAGCATAATTGGTCCATAGTCTGCAACAAATTGCCACTGCAAAGTCAAAGAAATGGTGCAGGAAAAAGACATTAGCAGTACAATTTAAAACCGGTGTCATCATCAGAAATTTCTTAGGAATCAAGCACAGTGTCAATGTAAAACTTCCACAACTCAGGGAAAGTCCTATGTTTTATGTTTGTTAATTTTCATATGGTCAGTGCATATTTAGTGTGAGATTATTCAGCTTATTAATTATTCACTTCTGTATGTTCTATAATAGTTTAGTTATTTAGTTTTATTTAAGACAAGTGTGGCCTCGGGCAGTTGGAAAGCTTATTCAGCTTCTTTCTTCTTCTAACTGTATGGCTGTCTTTATTTCATTTCTACCTTTAAAATCGCTCCACAATTTAGACCCTTTTTGTAGAGAACTGGACATTAACTGTACCTGGAGGGCAGCCTGTGTGATTAGAGGGGAGAGTCTGTCAGTAAATGTAGCCTGATTTGTTGTCTATTTGTTTTTTTTCTTATTCTTTATTTTATTATGGGAAAGAATACTGCATTCTGCATAGATATAAGCTTCTGGTTGGTTCCAAAATAAAATTATAATAAGTAAAGGTGTTTACTTATTTATATGCACAACACATTGCTTTGATTTATTTGTTTAGCAGCACAAACCTGTATGTCAAAGTGTGCTCGCATGGCTGAGAAACAGTTGTGTGTATCCATGCCCTATGAAAGACTGGCAGTCCTGACACAACCCCTGTCTTCAGCTCAAGGCCCCACCCTTGTCCTTGCCCCCACCCTCAACAAACCATAGTCCTCCACAGCACAAACAGCAACACACTGTCACAGACTCGACCCTGCGTGACAGCGTCAGGTCAGAGAAGCTGACGACGAGCCATGCACACCCTCCAACACACGTGTCACTGTGAAAGACTGCCAGATTGTCAGTAACTCTTCTCATCCAACCCTAAAATATCCCATAGTTGTACCCCAGCCCACTGCCCATCCCCACGCACACATTCAGTGTCAGTCTGGCTCAGAATTTCGGTCTGTCTGACCCTTGTGGATGTGGATCAGTGCAGAGGCACTGACAACTCCGTTTCTGGCATGCAAACATCACGGGTGTCGATGAAGTGATGCTTTGAATTAAAAGTGTGTTTGATGCTAAAGAGTAGCTAACCTGATTTGACTGGCTAACATGATTTGAGTGAGCTCAGACAGAGATAGAGGCCCTCAGCCTGTGGAGAGAAATGGATCCCTGCCAGCTCGATCTACTTTTTTCAGGCAGTAATAGAAGTAAATGCAGTCAAATGAACCCACAGGTTCAGCATGGAGCTAATCTGAAATGCTAACAGTTGGCCTTACATTGATGTTATTCAAGGTTTTATCACTATGGATATCTAATATCCTCTACTGAATGCTCTTCAGCCTTTCATGCATTTAGCGTGGTGATCACTGATGAGCTCTTTCTAAGGGGGTCTAATCTGATTTTTGCCATTGTTCAGAAAATGAATAAAATGTAATCCAAATGCAATTATGGATAAGTGTTGTGTGTTTAAGCATCCGTACATTTTGCTCCCACTAAGCGTGTGTTAATTTAGATTACCATATTTGTTCACACTGGATGTATTCGATCTCGAGATTATCTCGGCTGAGCTGTGGCTAATTTTGTTATGAGAAACACTTTTGATGACCAAGGTCAGACCTCTGAGGTGTCATCAGAGGTGAAAGAGAACCAGAAATGGTGAGATACAAAGAAGAAGAGTGTTGATTGGTCAGAAGTGGGTGTATGTCGGGATTCAAGAGAGAAATAAATTGATGATCAGGGTGCCCGTTTAGCTCTATGCCTTGGAAATTTTAGAATTTAGTGTGTTTTTATGACCAACACCTAGTGTGCGGCACTACTTTTATAGCTGGGTCTTCGGCTTTTATATTGATAATTTGCAGTGCAGCAATGCCACGACCATCCACATTCCTAAAATACAAAATGGTCCATCTATATTTAAAGATAAAGTATCTGGGACTTTCCTGAAAAACAAAAAAAGTTATATAAAAGGTTAAACTTCTTCTGTAAATTTACCTACCTATAAGAACTCTCTCCGTAACGCCTAACGCCTAACAACTAAATACTCATGGAAAAAACCAAGAAAACAGGTTGGTTCTGTTTTTCTCAGAAAGATTTAGCATGTTCTTAGCTGTACATCTTCAAAGTTTTGTCATTGTCACACTTTTGAATATAAGTTTTGGATCAAAGTGAGGTCATTAGTCACAGGTGGTTGCATAACAAGTCAAACCTGGACTTTGTTCTGCTCTTCACAGAAATGTCTTCAAGATCTCCAAGTGTGAGGCCTTGCTCATGAGGACCCATCCCTGTTGGCCCTCTAATCCTTTCTAAATGAATCAGGAAGATGGCTTCTCTGTGCCATCTCCGACCTCTGGGGTCTACAACCCTTCCCTGTATGCGATGGGATTAGTAAAGCAGGCCTCTGGCACCCTGCTGTGGAGCTGACCCTGCAACCCTACGGCCAGGTGGAACTCTGCAATGGGTGGATGCTCAACACCGAATTAGCATCTCCTCCTCTTTAAATGAGGTGTCTTGAGGGGCACCAGGTAAGACAAGTCACTCGGGGTCAGCTAACCCCTGTGGTCTGACACAAAAGAGGCAGAAAATCACCTGCTGCTTTCTCGATCAAATGAGTGGTTACGGGGGGCTCTTTTCTTGTCAAATCTCTCTCCATGACTACTCAAGAAGACCAGACACCACTGTATAACCTCCCTCAGTCTTGCCCTCATGTAGACCCCAAACCCTGTTGACTGCTAACACCCCTGTTCTTCGGCCCGAGTCCCCTCACAGTGGCCATCAAGCTTTTAATTCCTACTCTCAGCCCTTCGCTAAGTACTTTGTGAATAATGGACCTATAATCAACCTCTGTCCAGTCGAGCCTTTTCTCTCAGCATGTCTGCACTCATGTTGAGCTTGCATGTCGGCCAGCAATGAGATGCTAATTAGACGTCATATCTACCGGACTAATCTGTGTGTTCACATTCAGGTGCTTTTAATCCACTCCATGGTCAAGCGACTTGCTAATTTACAGATAGCATAATGAAAGTGGTCAATGGCAAAAATTATATTATAAAATATAATGATTCAGACATATATGAAAGGATTTTTCTCAGATTTAATGAGACAGAGTCATTTCTAAGCCCATGTCAAAATGTTCTGTGGCTCCAAGGTTAGTGGCTGGATCCTGTTCTCTCCACCAAATAACCTCATCAAACTGAACCGTGCGACAGGGTAAGTGAGAGGTGTGGCGATCCAGGTGCCTAACACAATGCCCCCTGTCAGTCAACCTCATTCTTGTGCGGGGGTAAAGCGGGGTGAGGGAGGGTGCAGCGGAGGCAGCTACAGGCCCTTGGGTCTCTGCGATTGGCCTTAATCCGCCAGCTAATAAGTTCAGAGAGGAGCCATATGCTGCGGTGCAATGTGTGGGGAGGGGAGTGTTGCCTCATGTTACTTACACCAGGCCAGCGCTTTCTTAGGTACCGCCCTCCCACGGTCTGTTCCTTTGTACTGGGGGATCAGCCCTCTCCACGCTGTGAATGGTCCGAATTGATTAAACCCCACCGTATAATTGTCAGCAAATCCTTGCGAATCATTTCCCATCCATTTGAAAAGTACAATGTGCATTTCTCTTTTTCCCTGCACCTCCTTTCTTCTTCACCATCCCCACCCCTCAATGTCCTTCCCCTCCTGTTTTTCTCCCCGTTTTTTTGCATGGTCTCAGGTTTGTCCCTGCATACCACTCTCGGTTCCCTGCATGGTAGTGAAAGCAGAGGCAGGAGGAGGAAGAGGATAAGAGAAGGCAGGGGTGAGGAGCCATAGGGTATGCTTGGCTGGACTGTTGGACATAGATGAAAGTGGGAAAACAGGAGACGTGTTTTCATCTGTGGCCCAGGCTAGAGAGCGGGGTGCTTATCTGAACCTGGTGCCTGTCTAGGCACAGCCAGGGCCGAATCTGGTCACAGCAGTTGCCCAACGGCAGGAAGTTTAGATTTGACTAAAGTTTTTCAAACAGCCGAACCAAATGAAAAACAATGCCCTAGAATACAAGTAATAAGTAATAGAAGAATTCAGTCTGTATAATGAACTGCTGGGTCAATGAAACTTTTGACTTTTAAGATTTAAAAGAAATCTCTTCAAGTTCAATTTTTAGGAATGAGGCCTTCTTTTTCTCTCTATAATCAAGTATTTTTTTGCAGTGTTAGAAAAGACACAGGTTCTTGATCAGGTTTATTTTTTGCTCTTATTTTCTATTTCCTTTTGAATTCACACTAAATGGGGTTATCTTTCTCACAAAACAAACTGATTAGCCCAAAATGCTTTGTTTCTCTCTGTTGTGACACCCTAAGGTAACTGAATTGCATTGTCCCAGTTAGTTGAGCATCTTTTAAGGAGCCAACTTTCACTTCACCATTTTCCTGACTAAACAGAGTTCTAGGCAATGAGGACTTACAGGAACAGGAGTTGAAATTAAGGCATATTAAAAGGTGACATGGACATTGAAAAATGTAAAAACAATATTAAAAAAATTTAATTCTTCATTCTTCATCCTTCAAATGTAACCCCTGGACAGGCTGTTTCTCTGTTTTTTAAATGACACAATTGTTGATGTCTTTTTGAATAAAAACAGACAGTTCAAAATATTCTACAACATAGTGACATTGATCGAAGACCAATCATTCCATTTGACACTTGTCCTGCCCCCTGATTCATCCAAATGTTTAACAGCCTTTTATTGATCTGAGTGGTCCCTTAACAGTGGTTCAAACCTCTCTGACCTTACTCATTTAACCCTTGACCTCAGCAATAGGCTGAGAGCATGTACCGATATGGGGATTCAGAGTATGTTGGCTACTATGGATTTGAGGGAATTTATCAATATTAAGTCCAGAACATACATTTAGGACTAGATAGATTTTAAAGGTTCCAATCACATTTCCTGGCACTAAATAAAGATCCACCCAAATAAGAGATGGCACTGTATCTCACATTGCTGTACAAAAAGATCTCTTGGGGATCCTCCTCACATAAGGGATCGAGTGCATATGAGCAGACCCTGTTATGACATTGATCTTCAACTTTGATGTTCGGTTTTCATTACAAGCTGAAGGGCGCTGTTTGTGAGAGTGATCTTCATGTAAAGTGCTCATAAACGATCCAAAGGACATGCATCAGATTTATGATCCTTTGGGTTACAAGGAGACATGGGGCGATGCAGCATCTCATCTCTGTTCACATACAGGAAGTTCTGCAGGTCTAGGGTTTGCATGCAGCGGTAGTGGCGCAGGACAATGGGATAAGGTGAGAAAGTAGCTTGCTGCTATGCAATAGTTCATAGTTAGTATGCCTTTGGAGTGGTAATAACAGAGTAGTTGCCAAGTCAAATTAAAACAAAAATACAAATGTGCATGTATACGCAAAACACATGCATTGTTGAATAGTTAATCTTGAATTTAGTTATGAAGCCATGCTGCACCTCTGGACCCTCATTTCCATGCAGAATAGTACATATTGAGAATTTGAAAATGCAATTTTCAAAGACTGTCCTTTTAAAAAGCCTCAAGCAAAGTTAATTATTGTTTCCTACTTACAGTTCTGTGCTTATAATGACTTGCACAGCATGTTTTCCTATTTTTTCAAACAGTTTCAATAAAGAATGGCTATAATTGTCATGGTTTGAGGAAGGACTCTGGCTGCTTAGGGTTCAAATGAAAATTTATTCAAAGTGCCAAAGAGCAATGAATCGGGAAGCGGGAACTCCAAGGTTCAAGAACAGCAAGGAGGAAGAGGAAGCCAGGCTTTATGTACATGGGTAATGATGAGGATGGAGGACAGGGGTACTGCAGTCTCATCAGATGCAGGTAGAGAGTGAGTCAACTGTCTTATGACAATAATGTGGTCTTATTCTTTTTCTGTCTTAAAACCAGTAAAGTACCTGCCTTTGTACTGTGACATCATAAATGACATTGAATTCCACTTCTTTGCTAAGTGTTTTCACCTTTTGGTCATGTATGTTATTGATGGCCAAGTTAGCATCACAGCATGTCTAAGGGCCATTAATCTTTCACTTGTCCAGCCTAGTGTCTTAGTAATGTCCACTAACTAGTATGGGGAGTCTATCAGGAAGAGTCTCATGGGGATGAGGCCATGACATTTGGTTTGTGAACTCCCACCCCAAATGACCACAAGGCTCTGACCCTATATGTGTTGTTGTACCAATGAGGTCACCATTAGGACCTTGTCAAGTGTTTTTATCAAGTATACTGGGACCATTGTCTGTAAATAAGGTGACCAGCTGTTTTGGTGTCCATCACTTACAAATTTATGACCCATGAAAGATGAAACACTCTGACCAGTTTGTTAGGAAATCAAATGGTATTGATCATTTTTGTGAATTTAATTTGTTGCAGTATTATCACTTTTTAAAAAAAGAATACATATACATATATATATATGAAAACTTTTAAAGGCCAAGTATGAATTTGAATGCCCTGTTGTTGAAATAATTGAAATAACTTGCAGTATTTTATATTAACAAATAAAAATGACCCCACTGCTGAAGCTTATTGCTCACTCTTTAATCCAAAACTAGGTTAAGTCAGTTGTAGGGTTAAGTCAAACATTGCACATTACCAATCATTCCCTTGTTAACCCCCGCCCTACAACAAATTGACCCCTGAGCATTACACAGTGGCCACTGCGCTGAGTCCCCAGAGTGCTGGCAGCCCTCAAACCCTCAGAGGGTGCGGTGTGGCTGACCATATCCTCATATGATCTGCTTCTCCCATATGGAGTGGGCAGTGGACAGATTGAGAAGTCAGAAGGTCAAGGGTTAAATGACCAGGACTGTTTACAAGGCAACTGGGAGTTCAGAGAGCAGACTCTTTTCAGTCCTTTGTCCTCAGCTTGGTAAAGACACTCTTCAAGATTAAAGTGTTTGAAGTGTTAAAGTTATGTAACATTAGCTTGATTTTAAAGAATTATGTTTAACGATTGAACCAAATTCTGGCAGGAAACATTTTAAATGTCATTTTAGATAGAAATTCAAGGAAATACATTTCAATTTAATTTCTTCCCCATAGTGAGCTGGTAGCCAGCAGTTCAAACAAGTCCTCAAGTCTTCCACACCTCAGCCTCTATATATTTTCTCACATGGGTTATGAATCTGATTAACACAGGGTATGCTTTTCTTTAGACACCCTGTGTTTACATAAAGAGGCCCAGTGGGACCAGCCCTCGAGGTCAGGGGGTCGAACTTTGGTTGTCAGAGAGCCTTGTGACATTTCTTTCCCACGTCTCCCGGCAGCCATTGTCCGCAGCAAGGAGCCCCTGTTAACGTTTGGCCCCGGGAGGTAGAGTGGCGTGAGAGGGAGGCCTAGGGGCATTGGACCCTCAGCGGGTCCCTGGGAAACGGGCGTAACCAGGCGGGGCTGAGGCGAGCGGGGACAGCATGGGGTCATTTTCCGGCTTGCTGCCCCTCTAAAGGGCTTTGGTGCACAGTATTGGCCCCTTGAGGAGTACTGGTGTGGAAGACAGTACAAAGGGCTTTGTTTGTGTGTGTGTGTGTGTGTGTGTGTGTGTGTGTGTGTGTGTGTGTGTAGGTGTGTGTCTGAATGAGGGAGAGGGAGATGTGACCAACTGCACACCTCAGCAGGTTTATCTATGTGTAAAAATGATTATTTTACATGTTGGCTACAGATTCTGGTATTGTGCTTAAATGGAAAGCAGGTGAATAATGTGCTTTTAGGAACATAGGAGCCGCAGTCAGTGTCATTAAAAACCCACCAAGATGTGCTGTTGCAAAATATGAGGATGAATAATGGTGAGAAATAATATTATGGAAGTCTCCTATGGATATTTTGCCTATATTCTATATATTTTATTTGTTAT
>JAVQJG010094531.1:0-13635 GCA_036024015.1 Craterocephalus amniculus | reverse complement strand
GGTACTTTTTGGAGATTTGGATCCTTCCCTGAGATATTAGCACATGCTGGGGTCATTTGTAATTTATATGAGACTGGATTCATATTCATGCAGTGCATATATGCATAACTGTAATATTGTAGCCATTTAAGGTGAAACTAGCACATTTTAATTTGTTTAATTTGTATAGCAACAACTGACTACAGGTACTAAATAAAAGTAGTGATATCACATTTGTCTCAGCACAGTACGGTCGCACACACTGATCAGACAAACCAGGAATCCAAATCATTTGGATTTCAATGTGACCAACCGCTATGGGAATAAGCCCCACCCAGGAACCCGAAGCATCTGCTGCGTCAGAGCAATTTGGCTTTTTTGGGAACCTACACAGTATTACTTTAATGGGTTTGTGATTGAAGATGGTTGGTGTTGCTTAAAACCACTTTTCAAGTCAGTCTGTTGTGTCTGTGGGCAAGACACTCCATCCTTCTGTTTTTCTGGTGAGTAAACGTTTGGTGGTAATCGGAACAGCTTGTATAAATCTATTCCATTGTTGTGTATGCTCAGATGCCTGCAGCAGAAGGAGAAGCATTTACAGTGATGTTCACACACACAACCATGTCTAGGGTTTACAGAGAAATCCACTTAGCGCTAGCAGCAGTTGTCTGGACCAAAAGGCTTTGATGAGGTCGAAGGTGAGAAGAGAATGGTCAGACTGGTTGGAGATGATTGAGAGGACACAGGAAGCCGAAAAGCCACTGTTTCCAACCACGGCATGCAGAATATTGTCTCTGGACACAAAGTCTTGAAGCAGATGGACTAAGCAGCAGAAGAGCACTCCTGTGTAGGAACAGGAAACTGAGTCTTCAGTTCACACAGAATCTTCAGAACTGGACGATAGAAGATGGAAAAACAGTGTTATGGGTCCCAGGTCTGGGGCCACAGCAACAAAGAGAATTTTCTGTAAACAGAGAGGTAAGTATGAGCAGCAAGCAGGAGCACGGCATGCACAGTTTGTCGTCCTGGTTGCATCTAAAAGTGGAAGCGCTCCCTGACAACAACCCGGAACGTCCAGGGTCTACAGTTCTGCTTTGGTACTGCTTACACTCACCTTCTCCCATCAGGTACATTAAGGGCACAAGAACATAAGTTTAGCTGTTATATAAATAGAATAACTGTTAATCACAATCTGATGCATATAAACTACACAGTTTGGTGGTGTACCACAGTCTGATCGGATGAGTCTCCATTTCTGATGCTATCATGTCAATGTGACAAAATCTCTGCCACCAATATTATTTCAAATGTAAAAAAAGGAGCTCCAATCCATCGTCAGCACGGTGTACCTCTTAAAATTACTAATCATCTTATATCAAGGTTAAGGTAACCTAAGCTGAAACTACAGGCACACAACTTTAATGCAACAAAACTCAACTCACCTTTAAATACCCGCCTTCTCAGCTTGTGTCTAAGATTTTAAGTTGTACCAAAAACCGTCAAGTGGAGTAAAACACGAGATTTATTACAGAACACTTTGGTTTTCCTGCAGCAGCATCTACTCACTGTTGTAAACTGTACGTGAGTAATTGCATCAAACATTGTTCCGTTACCTGCTTTGTTTCCCAGCTTTCTCTGATCCCATATTTGTTTCCAGCATTTTTTCCAACCCTGTTGTTTAGCTTTGCTCTCACCTGTATCACAAGCTAACGGTATTCACACGCTGCTCACAGGAAGCTGCAGCAGCGAGCTGCACCCCGGCCTGTGACACCCGCCTTTATGTTTCTGTTATCTGATGTAATTTGCACTATTCCATGCAGCTTCTTCTCTTTCTGTAGCGGGGACCTTTCTCCTTGTCTCTGTAATGTGATCCAGCGATTAGTATTCTGCTCAGGCATGAAGATAGAAGGCAGAGTGGCTGCTGAGAGGTGTGCTGAATCACATCACTCATATTTCATTGTGTGCGTGTGCATTTGTGTGTATGTGTGTGGTGTAAAGTGTGAGAGAAAGAGGACCAAATCAATCTGGTATCATTGACCGGCCATTAAGTGTTGCGCGTGCCAGCAGCACTCTGCTTTGTTTAACCACACATTTACCATCTAAGTGAGCTGCTGCGCCGCCATTTGTCAGTTCCCCCCTTCATAGTGTGTGTGCATGTGTTGCGTTTGTATGCATGCGCACACACGCATGCCAAGGTCAACCGCACCTGATCACTCCAGTAAAAGCAGAGTACTTTCATCCACTAAATGTAACAAACGTATTTCACAAATGCAAATGAAGAAATGTTAAACTTGAGATTTCTGCTTCTCTTAAAGGAGCAGAGCGCCATTTCTAGCTTCATTCCACAAGTCTGGCCACAAATGCAATGTTGTGTTCGTGCATGAGTCTCTTCCACTGCAAGTCGTCTTTGTTTACCTGCAGAATTCAGTCCGAGCCCGGAGTTAGATGCACAATGAAATCATAAAGCAGAGCATAGCTAGCATACAGGTAGCCAAATAACAGGATTTAGAATTTATACTTTCATGCGTCCTTAAACCAAAGTAGTCAAATGTTAGCATGTGCAAGCTACTGTGTGCTGATCCCTCATCAAGACAGGCTCAGTTTATCGCACCTAAACATAATTATTACGCTTCTAACTTAGTAACATTGTTAGCAGTAAGCAAGCCTCACATGCAGGAAAACTAAGTTGGCCTGAGTTGCCGAGCACCCTGACTGTCCAAATGGGCATACATAAGACCTTGGGTCGAGCATCTGAAACACATGTAGTTTATAGGGAAAACTCAAACACTCCAGTAAGCAACACCACAGAAAGCTTTCCAAGGGCACACCCAGTTACACGCACAGATGCATGAAGTCCAAGGCCACACGGTGGACCACCGGGAAACTGAGCTTTCCACCACGCTCAGTTATGTTATTTTTAAGAAATGTATTATAAAAAATAGTTGAAAGCAAAGTCCAATGTACATTTGATAGGTTGGTAAAGAATTTACCTCTAAATGTTTAATGGAAAACAATCAAACAATCTCAAGTAATTTTATTTCCTCTCAGTTTGTCACCATCCTAAAATGTGGAAATTTTTATTCTTCCTCGCATTACATGAACAATGAGTTGTACTTTTACAATTTAAGTAAAGTTTATTTCCAAGACTTTTTGGAACATATAGTAACATAACTAATAAATTGTTCAAGCTATTGAATAAAGAAAATGATGAATGTTTTTGATTTGGTAAAACTGGCTGATGGGTGCCTGATTGGACCTGCTGGAATCAGTCTGATGCCACTGGTTTTGTTAATCAGCTTTGAACGGTTGAAGCCACTGATATTTAATGGCTGCATCAGCCAGCTACTGATCCTTCAGAGTTAACCAGCAAAGACCTCTTACAATAAACACATTTTAAAAAGATTGATTCAATCATACAAATGTTTATTCAGCTACCTATCTTTGGCATGACAACAATTTCCAGAGTTTGAGACAACCTGCATCAAAGCCAGAGATAGGCTGAAGCATCAGCAGTTGTTTTACTTCACAACCTCAGCAGATCCGTCTGGATTTGAGTTTTCAGCTGCAGGTATTACTTGAACAATATAAGGAATTATGCGCTGCATTTTGGATATTAGTTCTGTTAGCTCAAGGGAAATACAAGGCCACATCTTCAGCCAATCAGATTAGGTAGACATGCTAATTTTATTCAGATAGCTTCCAAACTGGACGACGGAGGGAACTGTGGGTTGTAAGGAAACACATCTATCCAAATCTTTTAAATCCACTGATTTGTTTGAACAATATTTCTTCTGTATGTAATAAATGTTATGAGTACAAACACAATATTTGCATTATTCGCTGCTATTAAAATGTTAAATTATTCAGTTTAGCAACTCAGAAAATGCCTGGCAGCCAAGTCTCCAACACATACAGTAAACCTCAACTTTAAACATGACTTTCCTCAATTTAGAGTCTGCTAGTATCCAAACTATCACTCTCTGCTTTTTAAGTGAAAAATTATTCACTTTTGAATCTATTGAACCATTAAACTGCATAATAAACAAGCTCTCACTTACAGCAATTTTGATGTTTTAAGAAGAAATATGAAGCACAACTGATGCTTTTTGTATTTGGTGAGAAAAGATTTTACTTAAACATGTCATTGATCTGACTTTGCTTTCCTACGACGAATAGACTGCAGCAGATTTCAGTCAACGCTTCCCGTCTGCCTGGGTCATAACGATGCTGTAATGCCAAAGAGAAATTTCATTCTAACAAACATTTCCAGAAACAGAATCGCCGCTCTAACGAAATTCCCATGACAAATGTCACAAACGGTAATGTGTGTGCAAAGCATGCTTAACTGAAAGGTAAAGAGACCAGGCAGATGCAGGTACACAGAGAAAGTGTGCGGTGTGTGTGTATATACAAGGAGGGGTGTGTGTGCCTGGGGGCTGAAAGAGACGTGTGTGCATGCATTAAAATAGGGGATTTTCTTGTCAGAGTAGCAGGGTTGGGGATTAGTTTAGGATCTGACTGCGACGTAGGAAAGGAGGGCTGATGACTTTAGCCACATAAAGAGATGACTGGGCAAATGTGGGCGCATACATCAATATCAGCGGCGTGCACATTATAGAGACGCCCAGCAGGTTGGAAAAAAGCCACACAAGGAGACAAGGGCGGAGGTTTTTTTTGTTTATGCACGACTGGAGGGAAGGAAATTAATATCAGTGCATTGAAACCGTTCCTATGGCAGATCTTTATGCTTCCCTTAACCACAGATTCACACACCAAAATAGATGCAAGTGACACACATACACACATCCTGCTGAAAGACAGGCACTAAAATAACCTCTGTTCCAGCTGGTGGACTGCTGAGGCTCCTGCTGGGTTGTTTTAATGGGGAAAATTAGCCAAGCAGAAAGGTGGATCCTGTTTGTTATGCTCCACTGTCCCCCTTCCACGCAGTCGGCCAAGGAAGCATCCTCTGTTGTCCTCTCTCTCTCTCTCTCTCTCTCTCTCTCTCTCTCTCTCTCTCTCCTAGCTCTCTTGACACTGTGTATCTCCACCAGCTGCTGCTGCCTTCATACATTCCTCTCCTCCTGCCTCCCCACTCTGCCAGGCACAGATACATGCAGGATGTATATCCGAGCACACAGACACACACACCGACACCCCGGAGGCAAACTAATCACAAATATGCCGGCATCTAAGTCTAAATCACAAAACCTGCTGAGCGATTCCTTCTTTAATATTCCAGGTCCTTCATTTGATAAACCCGCACCTGCACAGCACGTCACCAGCAGAAAGGCCAAAGCAGCGGTGTGATTAAGGAAGAGACAAACGCGAGGTGTGATATGGAGTCAGGGTGAACGGCGAGAGATGGGGGGAAAAGAGAGTGAGAGGTGAGGGAGTGAGGGATGAGATGAGGATATGCAGAGGGGTGAAAAACGTCTTTGTTCTGGATGCCCTTGAGACAGCTGACATCGCCACAATGAGACCTTCTTTTAGAGCAAGAAAGAGAGTGGCATTTAGAACTTTTGGAATTCTGATGTGATCAGAGACGCTAATATATGTGACGTCAGTCTTTTTTATCTGCCATGTCCTTCATATGCAGCAGTATTCTTTAGGAACAGTGATGTCACTAAAAGAAATCTGACAGAGAAGCACAGAGTGGCTCCGGGATGCAGGCTTTAACCTTCACACGGGGATACAAACTCTGCCGGCTGAGTCTCCGTTAAACTTATTTCCCATCAGTCAGCATCATAAGTGCTTCTGTAAGACAGCCATTAATGGAAGACACGCTGCGCTCTGCACTGCACCTGGAAGAAATTTTTAAACTTATATTGCCATTTAAGGCTTAATTCATGTCCAGTCCAAGCATGGCAGACAGACAGCCCATTTTCTCAAAACACACACACACATATAATAAAACCATCACACACCAAGTATTTATTCATCTGTCTCACACAGAGACTGAAAAAAGGATGGTAGGCTACTTGTAGAAACATCCAAAGTTATTTATTGGTTTATGAAAGAACTCTCTGCTGTTTGGTTTCCCTTTATTGATCAGCATTGGGACAAATTCCAAGTGAAGTTTCCTTGGCTAAACAAACAATTATGAATGCATCATAAAAAGCCCTTGCACTGAATTTGACTCCACAGAATTAGATTAAACTGGATTAATATAACCTGAGTAAGACACACTGAACTGAAGCATTTAGAATCAGAATCAGACCGGACTTATTCTATTTAATTAAAACTTGGTTGAAACTAATAATTAAGTAACCTGAAAAGAATTAAACTGAACAGAAGTTAGTTGAAGTCAATTTAATGGAATCTCATAAAACTGAATTAAATTGCATCAAACTGAACTGAACTGAACTGAAGTGGATTTTATTCAAACTGAATAGAATAAAATAAGAAATTATGAAATCTGAACAGAATTTAACTGAATTGAATTTTCGTGAATCAAACTGAACTGAATCACATCTAACTAAAAGAAAATTACTGTAAGCCAAAAAGAATTTAAATTATTTTAATTGAATTGAATTGAACACGAACAAAGTGAATTTGATCAAATTTAGCAGCACAGAATTCAACTAAATTTAACTTAATCAAATTAAACTAGTTTAGATTTCAAGAAACTGAATAAATCCTGGATAAGCTGAAGACGACAAAAAAAACAGTTGAACCGAACAGATTTTAATTGAACTGAATCAAACTAATTTGAACTGAAATGAATTTTAAAATACATTAATTTAGTTAGACTTGTATACAGTAGAACTTGGTTATGTTGGTAAATGTCTGAGATTGCTTTGGATGTAAATAGTTGCTATATTGATCATTTATGGTGCAAAAATATTTCAGAGAGATGTTTGAAGGTTTGTTAGACTGACGTACAGGATGATAAAAAGGGGGGGGGGGGTGAGTTGCAACATGTAGGTTTGGGCTATGCAGAATAAAGAGTAAGGTTTTATGACTTTCAGGAATGGATACTCAAAACAGAGCAAAACGCAAAGGGCCTTATTTCCATCGGCACGGTTGCCAACGTAAAACTCTGCCATTTTATATTCATGGAAACCACAAATTTGTGAAATGTGGAAGTTTCCGAGCCAAAACAGACGAGTGACTCCTCAGCCTCATTTACAGTGACACTTTGTTAGAAAGGGTTTAGAAAAGTTGTATTTTTCTGGCTAACTGTGATCTTTTCCAAACCCGAACAAAACCAAACACTGAGTGAGAATGAAAGTTACAAAAGAAAAGATTTCCCACGGGACCTTAAGAAAGCAAAAAGACTGAAAATGCGGTGACCAAGGCCAACTAAAGGAAAGAACCAAGGTGCGTGCATTGCATTGTGCACAGCCGTATATGTATGTATGTACATATGTGTATACATGAAGGTACATGTATGTGCATATGTATGTTTATGTATATATTTTAGGATGTTTTATTGTTATTTTATTTTATTTATCTTTTTAAATCTTATCTCATATTGTGAATTTGTGTTGTGGCTGCAGCATGGGTCAATCCAGTACAAATTTCTCTCTTTGAGAGACAATTAAGTGAATCTTAAATCTTGTTTGGAAGCTGCAGCTGTGTGAGCCATCACAGACTTGTTCATGGAGACCATGCATCATGCTGCTGAAGCTGAGAAACGCTGACATTCTATCTGTTTAAGGTTTCTAGAAACAAAAAAGAGCGGCATGTTGAGGGCCCTACCAAAGCTGTTTTAGTTTTTGAAATCCCATGTTTTTCTTTTTTTATCTTAAATTTTTCCAAAGGATTGTGTGCATTCAAGTGTGTATAGAATTTAAACAGTTCAATAGGAAAGTGTGTACCCTATTTATTTTTTTATTTTAAGAATAAGACCATTTCCAGCAGCAGGTCCAGCTCGGTATGGGGCAGGTTGCTACGTGTTTTTCTGCATTTCCACAGGTTAAAACTGAGACAGAAGCTTCACACGCTGGTCGAATGAAGCATTACTTCCAGGGTGACTCAGTACTAAGAACGAAGCAGTAACAGCACCACATTTAAATCTCTGTTTTGCTTTGTCCAGTTCAGGGTCATGGGGAAACTGGAGCCCATCCCAGTAATTATCAGGAGAGAGACGGTCTGAATTTAAGGAAGGTGTTGCACCACTATGACACAACACAGTGGTTCCCACCCTGGGGTGCAGGACCCCTTTGATCATTCAGGGCCATTGTGATTAAAAATCAAGACCATGTCCACACAAATAAGTTAAAATCTGTCTACTAAAGTACTCATTTTTTTCTGGTCATTTGGGAGCCTGAAAACCCAATTTTTTTTAAACTAAGTCCTAAAACGAGTAAATGTGGGTCATAAAATACTGCTGTACAATATTTCGACTCATGTATACAGTATTCCAAAATGAGAAAAGAAGAAAAAGAGCCGCTGATAAGGACACAACTTGTATGAGGGTTTAGGAGGTCAGGGAGCAGGTGGAGTTTCATTTCCATCCTGGTCACCTGGATTTTCCCTGCAACACACAACTAATAAAATGTGTCTGAGAAACATCACATAATCAATTTAAAAGGGGGAAAGAGTAGGACCATACATCGTTCATTCAACCTTTGCCCTGTCAAAGGAAGGGAGTAAGCCAGAGTAGAGTTTTTATGGTCAGAATCTCACTAATGAAAGCATAAAACCAAGGGGTGCATGTCTTTTTAGCATTCGCCTGATGGGGGTCCTCAGGGGAAAAGGCTGAGCAGCACTGGCCTGATGCATCTATGGCTCAGCTGATGCACCTACTGAATGACGGTACGGTTGGCTGTGGAACTGAGATCAGAGTTCACCGAAGCAAAACATCCCGTACTGACTCGGACCTGTTGGTGTAAATGGGGCCATTTTCTTTTGGCCATTGAGGCCTTTATTATACAGCGGCTTGACAGGAAAGGGGTCAGAGAAAGAAAAGGGCTCTGACGGGGGTTCAAGCCTGAGTACTGAGGAGGGAGCTGTAGCCTCTGTGTGTAAGATGGCTGCTCTACCAGCTGCAGGTTTCTTTTATTTGTCAGATTTCATATCATAATATCCATATTTCATATTTTTCCCACAGTTCTTGTGCAGGACGACTTGCAGATGTATCTATCGATCACGGGGTGAGTTTGATGGAGGCTTTTCTCTTTCTCTCCTTGTCGGTAAGCGAGGCCTAATCACTGGACACAGTTTTCACAGTAGCAAATGTAACTTAATTAATTTTTCTGGACATCTTGGCTGTTTTTGCTGACCTCATAGCACTCACTCAGCTCTCATTTAGCTTTTCTTGTTAAATCACCTCCGGCACTTTGGACATTTTTGTAAATGGTGGTAATAACAGATCACACCTATATAAGAACAAATTACATAATATTTTGATTTTTTTGTTTTATGTTGATTACAGTTTTATAGTAAAATTCCTTGATTATGTCAGTTTTTTTTTCCACTGTGCAGAAATCTGTTGCCTGGATTGTTTCCATTGCATTGAAGCAGCTGCACCAGTTACAGTAAACTCTTGGATTAATGCACTTTGGTTCAGTCTAACACTGTATTGTGCATCACCTCAAACATGTTGGGTCAATGCAACATGGTTGCTGAGCTTCTACTCAGACTGTGTTACTAAACAACCATGTGGCTGTGATATGGTGTAAAAAGCTGTAATATAGCTCTAGGCAAGGCAAGGCATAATATATTTCATGTTCTAGACTATTCAAAGTGCTTCTTGTTAAACATTTAAACGTGTGACAGCAGGGTGCAGAAGCATTGAAAAGTTAATTAAAAACAGGCTTTTAAAATAAATAAAATGAAGAATGATGAAGTTCATGTAGAAAATAGGATATTTCATTGTAACTTTGTAAAACAGCTCTAGCTCAGACAATAAGAATTTGAGTTTAGTGGGTGAAAATAAGTCCTTCTGTGGTCCCTATTCCTATTTGATAGGTTGAATCCATCATGATTCTTCTGACGCCAGGGAAAGAGGATTGCTTACAGGTTAGACCCTGACCAATCATTTAAGCTTAAGTCGTCTCTAAGAAGAAAAAAATATGTGATTCTTTGGTTGTTATACCCAAAAGATCCAACTTCTTTCCCTCAGAGTTGGGATAAAACTTACAGTGGCTCAGGTGGTAGAGCAGGGTGCCCAATAACCTGAGGGTTGGTGGTTCAAAGTCCAATCTACCCTAGTCAACTGTCATTGTGTCCTTAAACAAGAACCTTTGGCTTCCTTGCCTCCACTGGAAGCATCCCTGGTGTCATGGTAAGTTGCTTTGCATAAAAGTCTCTTCTAAATCACTGGTTTCTAAACCTAACCCCCCAAGATAACAGACGCTGGTGTCACAACCCTCCTCCCACGGTAACAGTACAATCAAATTTTCTTTATTTATCAGTTAGGATCTTTATTTGCATAAGAGCGTACCCACACATTAAAACATCAAGCATCCACGAGACACGTTCAGCAATAAAATGATAAAAAGAGAGCACCAGTGAAGATAAATAGTTATCAATAGTATTGCATCAGATGGGTGATAGGATCCCCTAACTATAAGGCTTGAAAACTGTCATAGTCTTCATAAATAAGGAAGATTCATGTGTATTTCTGCATTAACATGAAAACAATGTAGCTACTAAATCTCTGTATTAACAGTTTAATTTTGACAAACATGATAAAAAATTTCAAATTCATTTAATCAAAGTTGGTTGTTTTCCACAATTATCATGGGGGTCTGACTGTGTAGTATATTCATACACCTGTAAATGCAGGTAAGTTGTCAGGTTAATGGTCAGTTTTACTATGAAGCTAATTTTCTATAGCTTATTTGAACTTTGTTTATTCAACTTCCTGGTTGACTCAAATACATAAAAAGATGATCTGTATGAGCCTATATTGTCGTCTTCATCATAAAGACAGGACATTGTGGTAAATTAACCCAACAAAGGTAAAAATGAACACGCCCGTTGTCATCTTCTTGCTCAGCACCTGCAGTCTTAAAACTGTGCAGAAAGAATGGCTTTTCTCATGAATCCCTCAAGCTTTATTTCTTTGTACAAAAGCAAACGGAGAAGGACCCCAACAAACTAAAGTTATTTTAATCAAGTCACTTTTCTTAACATCCTTTCGTAAGAACTTGGCTTGCCTTTCCTTTTATATGACTTCACAATTTCACAATTTGAACTGAAGCTGCCAAAAACACAAACAACAGCAGTTTACGCTTAGGTCTGCAATGAGCCGCACACTTCAATAAATGCAAAACAAATAAGGCAGAGTAGCAAACGTTAGCTTACAGCTACTACAGTCTGCTCAGATGTTGTACTCTTGTTACTCATCTTCTGTTTGTGTAGGCCCCGAAATCTGACCTGTGAATCATGTTTTTACCCTCAAACAGTGTCTAAAATCAAATCAATCCATTTCTAATCTAAAAAATGAAAAGTTACACATACATGTCCCCTGCATGTTAAAAACCCATATAGTTATAAACTAGTTAAATGGTAAATGTACTGTACTTATAGAGTACTTTTCTAGTCATGCGACCACTCAAAGCGCTTTACATCACATGTCTCATTCACCCATTCAGACAGCACCTATATTGAATCATACTGGGTGCTAAGTGTCTAACATTCACACGCATTCATTCAAAGTAGGGTTCAGTGTCTTGCCCAAGGTCACTTTGGCATGTGCTGGAGTGGAATCGAACCGCCAACCTCCTGTTTAGCAGGCGACTACTCTGTCCACTGAGCTACAGCCGCCTCAGCTCCTAATTTTATTTGGAAGTAAGATGATTTATATGCTATAAATTGTGGATCTTCCATTCAGAGCTTTTCTTTCTCTCTCTCGTCTCTTCCCCAGACAGACAGCAACGCTGCATGATGGACCACGTTTGATCCGATAAAACATCCAATCAGAATAAGAACTTGTCTGATTGGCTTCAGTCAGGGAAAATTTTCAGTCTGAATTCAGATGGTGCTTTAAAGCTCTTCATGATGGCTCCAGCAGGAAAAAATAACCATGTTTACACACATTCTCATCTGGGGGTTTGGCAGCGCGATGATATTATGTTGGAAGCTGAAGAGAACTGGACTGCAGCAGAAAGTGAGAGACTGTAGGATTACGGAGCTTCTAAGTGGTTAAAGGACTGAAATAAAAATGAATCTTCTTCTGCATTAATCCACATGCCGCATGTAAAAGTTTACATGATAGAGGAATCATTTCATTCTGAATTAAACCTGGAATAAACCTGCCGCTTCCTTCTGGATCAAGTTTCATTCACAATGATCATTTTCATAATCAGGTGTTTACATTTTTCATCTCTTTGAAGAAGATTTGACTTTTATTCTGAATGAAATAGGAATTAAAGCTCATGGAGGCCATTGAGGGTCTTTGACTTATTCTCTTTTTGCAAAGTTTTGCTTTGAATCTTTGATGTAATTAAGCAATGAATTTAACCGAGAATCTGGTTAAAATCTTTTTTTATCTGATTTTTCATGTTTTCTGTGCTCTGCTATTTTCTTTTCAGCACAGGTCCAGCAAACACACATGAGTATCTTCTTTCCCCAGCAGGCAGTGAAACAGGAACAAACAGGTTTTCTGTGGGAATCCGTGTCATGACTAAGATGCTTCTAGTTTTTACAGAAGTTATGTTCGAGTTCTTACTCTGCTTCGCTTTTGTAACATCCTGTATCTCACACACACACTCACACCAGAGCTCACACACAAACACACTTTGGAAATCTGAGAGTGTGTCAGATCTCTCTTCCTCCGTACCCATAGTTCCTGACCCTGGGGGGTGGAGGGTCTCCTCACCCGCCTCACACATCCAACCCAAACACACAGCGACCCGCACTTTTGATCACACACACACACACACTGGCAGCAGACCACATCAGAGGGGGTCCATTCCTCCCCGAGTCCACAGGTCTCTGGATAAACATATTATTCTGGATTAAATGTTTCCCGTATTTGTTATTCTTTCTTTTGAGACTCCAGGTGGAATTGGTCTGAAACCAAAAATCATACGAACATTCCTTTGAAAGGAAGAGCAGGAACGCTCCGAACGGGGAAGGAGAATTCCCTTTCGGAGCGAGAACTTGTAACAACATTTGTGCCTCGGATTCTTCCGCGCACATCTAACAAAGGCCACGCTGTGTTGTCGAGAAGCGCTCTTCCCCCTGCGACGACTCAGCATTCTGTGCCCAACCAGGAAGTGCGTGCTTCATGGAGGTCCACCGCTGGTCAGCGTCTGATCCCAATGGCTCAAGAGGCACCGAGTCCTGCATAGAAGTACCTCAGTCCCTGTGAACCTGTGTGAACACAGATAGGAGCTGACAGCTGAGCTGCAGTTTTGGCCACTGGGAGTCCTAAATGGAAGACTTTAGAGGCAGACGCTGATGACGGCGGTGTCCTGCTCAATTATGCAATTATGTTCAAATTACTGCCAGAGCTTCTCACCCTGTGGAGCTTGTAGCTGTAGCCCGGAGCGAGCCGCTCGGTGAGGTGTTGATGTGTGGAGAGAGATCACAGACCGGCTACAGCTACAGTGGCAGAGGTAATGTTGGATGGATGATGGATGGATGGATGGATGGATGGATGGATGGATGGATGGATGGATGGATGGATGGATGGATGGATGGATGGATGGATGGATGATGGATAGGCATGTGTGTTTGTGGAGTTGTGGGTATGGA
>JAVQJG010094523.1:0-11997 GCA_036024015.1 Craterocephalus amniculus | reverse complement strand
TTTTGTCGCTCGTCGCTTTTGTCGCTTTTGTCGCTTTTGTCGCTCCTGTCCAATTGAAAGTGAATGACTTCCGGCGATTTTATAGCTTTAGTCGCTCTTGGTGTGAACGCACAGTAAGGCTATTTTCTTATTATACAGAATGAATAGAGGCAAGTTCATGTATCCAAATTTCTGAAACATGATGCAAAATAGTTTATAAAAGTCATTGGTAGACAACCGGTTAAAATATGCAGACACAACTTCTATCCATTTTCCTTTCTTCCTGTTGTGCGCTCTCTCTCTCTATCATTCAAAATTACAGTTTCCGGTTTTGAATGAATTGATGTTGAGCAGATTTTTTAACTTGTCAGCTTACATAAATAAGATATTGACTCTAAAAAACAGGTTTGGTGAAATACAGACATTTGAAAAATCTAATGACTTGACTCGTGACTCGACTTGACTTGCTTGACTAAAGCTCTGCTTGGACTTGACTTACTTGAGACTCGAGGGGTAAGACTTGTGACTTACTTGAGACTCAAGGGGTAAGACTTGTGACTTACTTGAGACTCGAGAGGTAAGACTTGTGACTTACTTGAGACTTGCATGTATGGGACTTACTCCCATCTCTGCAAGTGCTGCATACTCCGCCTGGTGGTACCCTCCGGTATTGACCGTTTTGGCTGCGCTGTGCCTACGCAGTTTACAGCAAGTATGTACACAGACCAGAAAGAGCGCTTGCGGGCACGCTTGCGTACACGCTTGCGTACACAGCAAGTTTATCCCAGCCCTTATTTAGTTAAGGTGGATGATTTAGAAAAAAGTTGGATTGATAAAATTGTTTTGATGGGTGTTTTTTTATTTAGGAAGCTGGATCATATCCATAATGACAAACATTATAAGAGCAGTGTTGATGCTCTGAAAGTTTTAAATGAGGCAGCTGTCTTTAGGTCTAGTAAGTTCTGAAATCCTTCGTTAATGTACAAGGCAAAACTTAATAAAAACAGGTCCTGAGGCATTTTGTTGACATGAAAACATCAAAGGTGGCGCTGATTATTCTGGATGGCACAGATTATTTTTAGTGCTCATCCCTTGGGTAGGGTAAAATATGGGAGACAAAAACATGAATTACACACATCAAATATTTCAAAGCCCAAAAGGTTATCATGTTAAAAGGAATGACACATAACTTACAGCTATTAACTAACTACAACTTATATTGGCGATTTGAGACAAATTCTATCCATTTCTAAATTCTACAGCGATCTTGAGTGCACTGGAGGTTTTTTTGGAAGGTCACAAAAACCTTTTTCACTTGTGCATCATCTTTTCTTTCTAGCTGTGTCACTACATTATCAACTTGCCTTTGAAACTCAACATTCATTCCATATCAAGTAATTGTGCATCATTTGTTAAGAGGCAAAGCTTATGTAACAGCAACATAGCACTTACGTCTGACCCTCATGCTTTGCCTGCACTCAGCAAGACAGATAATGAAAAGCAACTGAACAGAACTGTCTGTAAAAAATACATAATCTGGTAACAAATAATGATAATTTAACAAAAATCAATCAAAACATTGTGCTTGAGACGTACACTTACCAGTAAATTGGTCTAATAGGTTTCTTCTTGTAAAACAAGAAAATGTAGAGAACAGAAAAGCTTAGAGTCAGTCCTGGATGCTTCTCGTTTTTATAAACCACATTAATGCATGGCTAGATGTGGGTGGTGAATCATAAACAATACTCAAAACGTCGAAGTGAAGAGTTGTCATTGGCACTACACAGAGTAAGTATAATCATTCTGAGCTACATCTTACCTCTGCTTTGCAGAAGAAAAAGCCACATGTTAAACTGTATTCAGTAGTCAAAAACCACGCTCTTACATGTGGGGTGTTCATATTTTTAAATGAACACCCAAAACAGATTAACAAATTACCTCTTTCTTCAGAGCATAAGACAGTGTGCCCATGTTCACCGGATTGAAATGGATTTGCTGAGATCGTGCGGTTACACCCACAGGTCAGAAAATACCAGTTAGATACCTTTTATGGAACCAGCTCTCTGTTTGGATTTGGGAGCAAACATCCTCTCTCCCTTCAAGATTAGGCTTTAATCTTTCCTTGTTGATAAATCTTACCGTGTTTTGGGCATTCGTTTACTTATGTTGCCATAGGCTTAGCCTGGAGTCCCCTGGTGCACCAAGCACTTACTTCCATTTTTGTCTCTTTGCTGTTTTCTTCCATATATTTCCCTTTTTCTTTCTCTGCAGGATTCCCTGGCTAAAGGTTGTGGAGGTTCACTGGATTGAATTCTAACCTTTTGGCCATGTTTACATGACAACGTAAGAGAGCAGGACGGAACGCTTGTGTTGCTATCTGGCCTCTCTTGCACACAACAAAGCAAAAAACAACAATGCCTGATCTTCGTGTTCTTCTAGTACTGCTACATTTCAAGTTATTTGGTCTCTTAAAAAAAAACGTATTCATCATTCTGCAGGTATGTTGCCAGCAAAGATGTTTTCTTCCAGTACAATAAGGATTTAGTACAAACTAGTGTAAACATGGGCTGTCATTTGAATGTAGTTTTCACTGCCACCTAAAGGCTTGACATGTGCACTGCATTGTTGTCACTCATTTTGCAGTTTTTATAAATCCTGCAAAAGGGTAAAAAATGTTGTCGTGTAAACTAGGGGTTAGTATCATCTTTACTTGGCTCATATCTCATATTTTTACCTGATATGAGGAACTAAACCAAGAGACTGTCGTGGGGTGCGCCTCCCTTTAGACCTCGAACTGGACGTAGAATCTGCCCCGCACAGGGTTGGTGTTCTCCGGTTCCCTCTGGGCTCCAGGAGCCAGGAGGCCCGCGGGGTATTCTGCTCCACACGGCAAGCTGGCAGGGGAAAGCCTAGTGTCTACTTCGTACACAAAGGAGTCTGACACTGCATAGAGTCTAATGATAGTTTAATCCCAAGCTGTTGCAGAGGAAATGGGCTTACAGAAAAGAAGATGCCCTCAGATAGCCAGCTGATCGGTAGCGAGAGGTACTACTTTCCCCCTCTCTGGCTTATTTATTCTGTCCCTAAAACTCTGATTGGCTGTTTCCATCACATGATGCAAACTCCTCCTACACAATCCTCTACAAGACTCTAGATGAAGATGAACAAAACCAGTGGAGTAGAGTAGTTGAAGGGTAGTACAATATACTGTATATCCATCCATATTCTATACCCGCTTCAAACAATTCATGGTGGGGTCTGAGCCTTTTCCAGCTGTTATCAGGAGAGAGGTGTACATCCACAAGTCACAAGTCTTTCACAATGCCAACACAAAGAGACATTTATAAAAAACAAAAAACAATAACCATACAGGCATGTTTTGTAACTGTGGAGAGAAATAGAGTAACTACCACAGAGCCAGGACCTATTACTGTGAGATGACAGTACTAACCACCACACCACTATGTGCTAACTAAACAGTGACAAAGAAAATTAGACTTGAGGCCTTCATTATATCATTGTTTGTTTTATAAGAGACATTGACTTTCTCACAGTATAGTTGGAACATGTATCGTTCAGTCTAACAGAGCAGTCATTGGTGCTGTTGCCTACACAAGGCAGATCCATGAAGCTTCTAAAAAACAATGTGGTGTAGAGTGTATGGGTTTGGGTTTCAGTTTGAAAAAGTAAAACACACAATCAGCATTCTTTCTCCAGAATGAGAGCAGTGTTTGACTTCAAAAGGTTTTTCAATAGGAAACAGCTGGAAGCCAGGGGTGCAGCCAGAAGCAAAATGGTACTTTGATAACAGACATACGCAGCTGTTTTCACTGGAAAAGTGTGTATTATGTTTCTTCCAGAAACACAACTGTGCTGGCTGCTGAATTTAGCACTAAGTTTGGTGAAGTTACTTACAGAGTGAAGTAAGTGCACAAGAAAAGAAGAACAAATATTCTGATCTATGAAGGAGAATATTAAAACTTAGAAATATTTAATACATTTCAGCTAGAGAGGTTGCTACAAAGCTGGGAAAAGCACTTTGTATGTCCCAGCTACCATGGAACGACAGCCACCCTACATTTTGGAGTGGTCAACTTCTGTAGCTTTATTATTATAACAATGATGTAAATGTGTAAAAACTTTCAGTACAACAGTTTCAGTGCCTATACCCAAAGGACTTCCTGGTCAAGTAAAGGTTAAAACACTGGGGGGATTTCAATTCCCACAGTCCTTAAGAGGTACGGGTAAAGTGTCGAGAAGGTCAAGGATTATTCATTTGAGTCCTTGTGCATTAGACAGTTCATATGTAGAACAATCACAACTTGAAAGAAGAAGGTCCTCTGATGTGTATTCTCTTTAATAGATTCTTGGTTTATATATGCCACAATAGCAGTGGCACACATGCACCCTGAATGCAAATTTGCCCCAGTTACATCCTCTTCATAAATAAACAATCTTCACCAGACTGTAATAGAAACTGTATGAATCATGAACACAAGTGTTTATTTGCATTCTGTTATCTTAATGTCCAAAAATGGTCATCACAAAGTATCAACTGGCCTTGTAAACTAATGTGAACTGCTGTAAGTCCTTACTTGGGCCTTACTCAACCCAAGTAAGGTGCAGTGAATAATAAAATGAAACTGTAACTTGGAAAAAGTGTCCTGTTTTTAAAAAAAAAATAAAGTTGTGTTCTTTAGTTTGTGGGAGTCATTTTAACTGAAGATGATTTGTTTTTTCTCTGATTACTGGAAACCAAACAGGTATTGTGTCCATGAGGCAAAGCATTCATCATGACCTAGTGTGTACCAGAAAGTTTCAATTTTGACCAGGAAGGA
The DNA here is from genome assembly GCA_036024015.1 of Craterocephalus amniculus. Classification (NCBI taxonomy): domain Eukaryota; kingdom Metazoa; phylum Chordata; class Actinopteri; order Atheriniformes; family Atherinidae; genus Craterocephalus; species Craterocephalus amniculus. The sequence goes on along the minus strand of JAVQJG010094523.1, from coordinate 7,180 downwards.
GAAAACCGACAGGGTTGGAAAAGCGAAGCGAAATCCAAGTTTTCCTTTGAATTATTGGTGCTTTTTCAAGGCATGGACCAAAATCTTATCTGCCTGGCTCGTGGGCTTTAAACAAAGCCAAAAGCTAACTGAATTGGCCGCTAAGCAATCAATATATGATAATAACCACTAAAAAAAACCCTGGATACCTGATTTATTTGTGCAGCTGCAATAGAAGCTGAGGATGATACTAGAGCATCACATAAGTTGTTCTACACCACTGTGCAAAGGTCTTGAGCTACATGTAACTTTATGTATTTCTAGAAAGACAGCAAACAGGTGCAATGACTTGTAACATGTAATGAAAAAAGGAAATGGAATATATTATATTATATTATATTATAATATAACATAATGTAATATATTAATGTCCCAATCTCTGGTGTAAGCTACAGTATAGATAATGGTAAAAAAAAAACAGTTTTAGAAGCTACACCTCCAAGCAGAACTCATTTATTTGCTTTATATAATGCTATATTCTATAAAATGCAAGAGTGGCTAAATAATTTCTCAGGAATCTAGATTATTCCTGAAGAGACTACGATTTTGGAAGTCCCTCTTTCGACCTAAGGTGTGAAGAAAAGAAAAACTGCTTATTCACAAGAGTTCATTAGGATTTGTTTCGACAATGCCACAAAGCAGATGCAAATGGCAGATTAATGTTTCAGTCTCTTTATTCAAAGATGTACAGTTTTAGGCAGTTGCAGCCAAAAACTGGGTCTCTGACACTGGTGAGACCAACAATCTTCAAACTTCAAGACAAGATCAACTGCTTGGCGGATGAGTTGATGGCAAACAGCTCTGTCAGGGGAACCAGGGATTCTGCCAAACACTCCCATGGACACACAACTCAGTGGAGATAAACAGCACACATGAAGGGAAAGGAAGGAGGAACAAATAAGAGAAGACATATTTTATTGCTAATTTCCTTACATGTTCCCTTGTGAAATTACCTGTGCAACACCCTGAATGGAAACATCTTGCAGACATAATACGTAATATAGAATCCTCTTTGTTCTTTACACTCCATTGGGTTTTCTAAACTTCTCTGTGTTTAGGGGGAGGGGGATTATCATTGTGAGTCAGAAGAAAGCTATTGAGCAGGCTGATAATAGAACATGTTTCTATTATTTTTTTATCATTCTCTGATGCAACTGGTGACTGAAATTACACAGAAATCTCTTAAACGATCTTTATAAGGAAGTTGGCTAACAGAACTGGTTGTTGAAGAAAATAAAGACTTAAAAGGACAAATGAAGTAACTGAAAAATATTACTCAAGGTAATATTTTGATTTGCGATCACTTTAAAATCCCTAAACAGCTATATCCGTTTTCTTTATTCCCAACTTTATGTATGACGCAGTAATTCAGCAAAGTAGTCAGCTATAAATATTACCAAACCAGCTCCAGCTTTATCACATCTGCTTCGCCTAACCGCCCCAAGCTTGGAGCTGAGAATCCGTGCCTCACCATGCTTGTCTAATCTCTGTGAATTATGGTTCTTTTTACTTCTCCAACACTTTCAACAATCTACTGGGTGAGAGGAACTAGTTGTGGACATGCAGAGGTCAAGACCACCGTGACCCTCGTTTCAATCATCAGAGTGCCATAATATGTATGTCTTTGGACTGTGGGAGGAAGCCAGAGTAACACCTATACATACACAGAGACAACTTGCAAACTCCACACAGAAAGACCCCTGCATGAACCCCTCCCAAGCCGAGGCTTGAACCAGCAATTTTCTTGCTGCGAGTCCACTGTAAGCCCTGTATTATTCATATTTTTATCTAGATCTCACCACCGTATTCTTCTTCTTCATTACACCTTTTTTTAACATATTCTGTTATTTTTCACTCACTGTGCCTTATTGTATTTAACTGTTTTATGGAGCAATGGAATAAAACAGTTTATGGGATTATTAAGTATTTCAGATTCTGATTTTGTTTATAAATAAAGTCAACTTAAGTCACTTTCAGTCTAATTCTATTAAGTTCACCATGATCCAATGTGATCTATGTAAATTATAATTCCAGTGAGGCCTACAATTCACAAACACTTGCTTTGCTGAGAAAACCAATAGACTGCATCACCACTTTAACTCGATTAAATCCCTCATTCTGAGGGTTCATGGGCTTCCTTTAGAGTTTAAACTTTTGGATCTTAAAGAGGCTCTATGCAAGTCTCTATGCAGCACTATCATTGTCATAAAGCAGCTTGGAAGTAATTATTTACAGATCTTCAGGAAAATAATACAAAACTGGACAAGCTGATGAGCATTGCACATACTTTCTTTCTGGCCCTTAATACATCCTATTTACATTTATAGGTGCCCAAGCTCCTTTCAACAGCTGCTATAAACAGCAAACAGAGGAAGCAATTCAGCAGAGTAGGATGGTCAGTTTGTCTGTCAGCGTCTGTACTACTGAAGGATTATGTAAGGAAGGGATTATGCAAGTCAGGAAATTCACATTAACACCTGACCTATTGTGGCAAATATTGCTGATGCTGCAAGCAAGACAGGGCCAGAGAAATGAGCATAGAGTGAGCAAGACAAAGATATAAAAAGTTGGAGCAGAGATGAAATGGAGAGGGGTGAGGGGCTGGTGGTGGGGGGGGCACATTAGAGACAGGGGCAGTGATCAGTACAGGTGGGAATCTCCAGCAATTCCATTTAATAATATTCCTGGAACTGGAAAGATCTCTGGAGACAAGCTTTCCCAGCATTGCAAAATAAATAAATAAATAAAAATTTTCCAAATATTATCAAGTGGCAGTTTCATGCTAAAGGTTGCTTTTCACAGTTTCAACAACTTTCAGATGTGTCCAAGTAACTTTTGATTAATGACAAACACTGTGGTACCCACATTTATCTTACAGACAGTCAAATCTGGACCCAACCCCTTGATAATGTATATAACCCACCACCCAACCAGCGACTGCTTGTTAAAGCATAAAGTGTGTATACACCCTGTCCCTCCCTTTATTGCTTTATTTCTGGTTGCTCCAGCTGGTTTGGCATCATTATGTGCCCAAAGAATGAAGTCAGCTGACTACCTGAGTCTACTGAAGGACCATTTTGTTCTGTCAATGTATTTTTTTCTTCCCTGATTGCACAGCCTTATTCCAGGATGACAATGCCAGGATTCATTGGGTCAAAACTATGAATGAGTGGTTCAGGGATCATAAAACATTTTCACACATATATGGGCAGAGTCTCATCCTGAACCCAAATTGAGAATGCTTACAAAACTGGATGAACTTATAAATGAGCCTTATAAATGTTTGCACTATTATACTCTCCATATTGATAAGCTTTTGTGTTATATTGTTCATGGTGGTTTTGTGTTACCTAAATTCTTTTATGCCTTTAATTCAGAATAGGCTACAGTATATCTCCATAAATACCTCTATACATATATATATATCTAATTTAACAAATGCTTGTTTGTTTATTTTAATATTAGAATTTATTCTTTATTACATCTATTGTATTCTATTTTTATAAATGTTTTAATGTTTATTTTTTGCCAAGCACTTTGGTCAGCCTTGGTTGTTTTCATATGTGCCAAACAAATACATTTTACCTGATCTGATACTGTTCGCTTTTTATTATATAACCCAGGGAAACTACAAATGAATAAAAATATTGTTGATTACTTCTGTTACTTTTTTAGTCATGTATATCATGTGTTTAATGAATTTGCACTGTCCTCAAATTACATGAACTTAAACCTTAAGTCTTTGAGATGTGCTGTAGATAACATTGGAAGGAAACCTTGTGACATTAAAAAAACAGTGACATTGTGAATGCATGCCATAATCAAACAGAAACACTGTCCAACAAAATATTAGAAAGGTGGCTTCTTTTTGGTAGCACCCTTTTTAACTAGGCTACATAGATCATCAGATAAGGCAGCCTGATGTGTGTGAAATATGTCTGACTTGTTATTAAAGAAGCAATATGATGCCATGTGATGGAGCAAGGTGTCCCACCCCACCAGTAAGATATAAGACATAAAATGGCTGGCAGCATGTTGCTAAGATAGTATGAGGAAAAGAGATTAATATGAACAACATGATCTCTCAACTGCAGTAAATTCAATGCTTCATATTGAAGCTCGGTTTAGGTAATAAATATGAGGTAATTATAATCATGATGCCTGTATGAACCCATCGTCTTCTCACCTGTATCTTGTAAAACCCAGTCGCATTGTACACTGAACATCTAATGTCATGTTCCAAATGAGGGCAAACAAAACAAAAAGTGGTTGCTGAATTCATGGAAGAGTTTTTCCTCGTGGTGAAATGACAAGACCTATGAAAAAGTCTCACTAATTTAAAAACCCTCATGGATAATCATCAGCATGAAGTGCATCAGTATGTGCAAGTATGTGATCTTAAGCACCTGTTTGTGATCTTTCGTAAAGCCTGAGGGGCAGCAGACAGAAAAACAGGAAAGAGGATAAGCTGCAGTGACCTCCCTCCTCTCCTCTTCCTCTTAGCCTGTTTAACCTTCCTGTCTGACCCTTGGGAAGCATGCTTGCTATGCTGTGCACTCTGCAGAGTGTGCTAGCTGCACATATTGCAGGTGGACTTATAAAAGGGACTGTGCTTGTGTGTTTGACTGTAGTTTGGTGAGGTATGCTTTTTTATACATCAGAATATATATATGAGCAGTTTCAAACCATTTTTATTTTAAAAATGCATTATTAGCTGTAAAAATGTCAATGTCTACCATGTGTACTGTTCTGAGATGAATAAGTCAGATCTGATTTGATCCGTTTTGAAAAGACACCTAACCTGGACACAGTCATTACAAACAAATGAAAAGACCAATTAGCCAATTTATAAGGTCTACCTGCTCCACTGCTCGTCAATAACATACTTAATCAGCCAGTCAGATGGCATCAAGCATTTATTCATGTCGGCATGGTCAAGTCATCTTGCTGAAGTTTAAACCGATCTTCAAAATGGGGAAGGAAGGACATTTGGGGGACCACGGTCATTGGTGCTAGAGGGGCTGCTCTGAGTATTTCAGAAATTGGTGGTGTGGTGACACTCATTTAGAACTCTCACGGTTATGAAGAAGGTGGAAGTTCTGGGTGCGCCGGATGTTTTTGGTAAAGCTGAGTTTGCGGTGCAACTTGTTGAGAGTCATAGGTCCAAATAAATGTTGTGCAGACTCTGAGTTCACAGTCCTGTCATTTTTCCTCTGACATCCACAGTAGGACTTTTGAGGACAGCTATTTATGGATTAACAGAGAATGGAAAGACAAAGCAAATATCTAGTGAGTAGCAGTTGTCTGTACAAAAATGCTTTGTTGGTATCAAAGATCATAAAACAGTGGACAGGCTGGTGTGAGGTAACAGAAAAACTACCAGTGACTCAAATAACCACTCATTTAAACCAAGGAGTGCAGGACACTATGTGTGAATTCACAACTCATTGAACCATGAAGCTGATGGGCTACAGCTACAGAAGACCATTCTATGTGGTGTTCATGTTAGCTGAGAATAGGAATTAGGAAACAATTTAAACAGGGTCTTTGAAATTGGACAAGAAAAGAAAATGTTGCTTGATCTGTCACATTCAGATGATAGGATCAGAATTTGGCAACAACATGAGCAAGGATGCATCCTGCCTAGTCTCAGAGGTTTAGGTTGGTGGGGGTAGTGTAATGATGTGGGAGAAATTTTCTTGGTACACTTTGGGTCCCTTACACTAGTGTAAGCTGAGCATAGGTTATTTAATTAATCAATCAAACTTTATGTCTTTAGCTTGTCCTTAAAAATTACAAGTCACATATGGAACACAACTGTGGAGGTAGTCAGTTCAACAGTTTAGGACCTGCCACTGAGGAGGAGTTACTCCATTTACCGTATCTGTTTTGTTGGACCTCAAGCAGATTTTGACCTTCTGAGCGTAAAGCTCTTCTGGTCTGATGAGGCACAAGCACTTCACACCCAGACTGGACACTGGGTTGGAGGACCTACTGAAAGAATGAGGTGAAAGAAATTTGATGAAATCCAAAGTTTTATGTTTTTACACAGCTCTTGATGCTTGATGGATTGGGAGCATGTCTTAAGCATGATATATTGTATTTAAGCACCATGTCACACAGTTCTTATCATCTTAGGAGCACACCAGGATAGTAAGGGGGCATGGTTCGATTGGGTATGGAATGTAAAAAGATATTGTACCTTCATTAGGTTTGGTTTGCTTTCACATTGCTCTTAACGTAAGCCGACCAAACTGCCACGGCAATGCCACACAGTTACAATAATTACTCACTTGGGACAGTGTACAGTACTGCTGAGCAGCAAGACAGAAGAAAATCTAGATCATTGATTTGCTAGGACCAAAAACTGCTTATTCACAGCAAGTAAATAATGCAGATAAATGTGTGCAGCCTTGAAGTTATTGTTTTAACTTTGATGTTAAAATCTAATTTGGTTTTAACCAGAATCTGTCCGATTTGGATTCACAGTGTAAGAAAACCACACCAGGATTCACTTGCAAATGAAACAAGACTCCTGGTTTTCAAGGGGAGCAGACGTCGGTTCTTTGGTCTGAACCAGAGGTGTCAAGTACTCCTTACTTAAGTAGAAATTTGAGATATTTATACTATATTGGAGGAATTCTTTTTTTGGCTAGCTTTGTACAAACTACTACATTTTGAAAATATTCTTGTGACTCCTTTTTCATTTCAGTTTTCATTCTGCCTTATCACAGACATGCAACACGAACCAAACAAAAATCCATCTGGATCAAAGGAATTTAATTTTCATTGGCTGAGAAGTATAAACATATACCATTCCGACAAGCAATTTTCTTGGGAATTCACATGTCACAGATCCAGCAGAGAGGACTGCACTTGTGGGCGGTCCATGTCTGATACGCTTTGAGTGTGAGTTGGCATGCCACAGAGGTTGGAACAAAACCGCAGGACAGCCAGGATGTGGGACCCGGTAGAAATTAGACTTCCTTCTAAACGTAGTGGTATGATCTTAGTCTTTGCCAGTGTTGGGCACACTACTTCAAAAAAGTAATTAATTACAGTTAGGCCTACTCGTTACTTCTCCCTAAAAGTAACTGCGTTAGTAACGGAATTACAGCATCATAAAAATAACTAATTACTC
>JAVQJG010094502.1:0-37256 GCA_036024015.1 Craterocephalus amniculus | reverse complement strand
CTGAATATTATTGAAAATCTGTGGTGTGATTTAAAGCAGGCTGTCCATGCTCGGAAGCCATCAAATCTGACTGAACTGGAGATGTTTTGCAAAGAAGAATGGTCCAAAATACCTTCAATGATATATTTAACTGAAATTGATGATCCAAACAACCAGTGATTCATAAAGAAAAATCTTGAAAATGATCAGGGGTGCCCAAACTTTTGCATATGACTGTATATTGAGACTTGTTCTATATTATTTGTTAATTGTGATTTAAACATAGAAAGTAGAAACAAATTGAAAACTACTCAGTAAAAAAAGAAAAAAAAACTTTAGATACATAACTAATTAAACCTTTCTACTACTGAACACATTGCATGGTCATTCAATACAGCCACTTTCATGTTGAATAAAAGTGTTTTCTTAAAGTCTATCATGACTTTAAGAGTTTTTAAATAATAAACATGATCTTGTCATTCATGGGTACAAATTAGGAGAAAACACAAGAATATAGGGACGGGAAAATTGAACTGAAAAATCAAAATATCAGGATTTTTGTATTTCACAATTTCAAAATCGATGGGAACGGCGCCACCAAAAGCAAATGTCCCTCCAAAACTGCAGAGAAAACATGGAAAGCGCTGCACAGGGAGGTCTAGAACAATGTTAAAGGAGCAGCAGGACCTCCTGTTCCTGTGAAGAAGTGCTGGCTCAGCACTCATGAAAACAACCTCCTGTATTCTTTGCATGTCTGGGTTGTGGAGCAGGGCAGCAAGACTAAGCTTTTATCCAAACCTCAATACATCTTGGAAAAAGACACACCCAGTCTCTTTCCAAGTCTGCTGCCTGATGAAACTAACAGTGGGCTTGGTCTTCATACGCTGCAAAAGAATTCGAAAAAATACTTTTTCCCCTCTTAAGGTTTCGATTTTTCTTTTGGTCTGTAATCTTAGAATTGAGGTAAAGAAGTTCTGCCATGTTTCATTTAAGTTTCATTGTGTTACAATCACAAAAAAGGAGGTAAAACATAATGTACATAAGAGCAAATCAGTGTAACTGAGCATTGCCACACATTTCCAGTTTTGAGACTGAAGTCTATATAAAATACATTGAGCACCCTAAATCATAGATAAGTGAAGAATATCAATACGAGATCGACTGGAACATCTGCGACAAACATTTGTGACAGAAAAGAGCTACTGATTCTCTGATACCCAATATAATGGCAGAGAGGACACTGAAGCCAAATAAGGTTACATCAGCCGTAATCAGTTTACAGTAGTTGTTAGAGCTGAGGAAAAGCATGAAGGGAAGGAGTAACTGCAACCGCTCTATCAAGGGGGGACAAATGGGGTCATTTCCTGTGCAGGATGTAACCAGGCTTACCCTGCACTGTCCCCCAGGGGTACTGCCGGGCCTTCACCATCTTATTCCCAATCTTCACTTCCTCTGTGCTCCCAACAACAGCAAAGGGCAGATGGCTCTGTGAAGCAGGAGGGAAGCATGGTCACACATCTGCAATCTGCACATTTTCATCAACATCTGCAGCTAAAAGTAAATAACAGGTTGCACTGTAGCCTGACCGAACACCAACAGAGAGCTGCAGAGTTAAGGAATTTCCACAGATCAGTGTTAATAAATATCTATGTGACCCATGGCTCATATGTCAGTCGACACGAGCCATTTCCCACACTGTCTATTTCCTGCAGCGTGAGCCGGCTGACAGTGCTGCTCAGCGGGGTGGCTTCTGTACTATTATAAGTGTTCTCAATCTCAATAAGTCGGTTTGTATGTTGATGAAAATATTGAAAAAATGCTGTGGAAACATGTCTCTGTGATGAATGAAGCTGTATATGGTTTGAAAATGTAGATGTGATAAATAGTACTATTGAAATCTAGCTGCGAGCCTTACGTTCATAGTGGAGTTGATCTCTGCAACAGATTCATCATCTGTGGGGAACTGGTAGATCTGCACTCCGTTGCTGACCAGCTCGCTTGTGATTTTGATTTTGAACTTGGCCAGCTCGCTCTTGGAGATGGCATCTGACTTGGCAATAATTGGAATTATATTGACCTGCAAGTGAGAAACAAGCTGAGCTTTAATGTAGGCTGGAAATACTGAAAACATTAAACCGTGTCAGAGCAATGACTAAAATTATCCCAGCTCAAGCTCTTTCAAACGCTCCACCTCTGTCGTCCAAATTTAGAAAGGAATTGAAGTGTTGCTAAAAAAGAAAGGAAAAGATGATAAACACACTGTAAATCAAATAACTCTGAACTTCCCTGGAGCTGTAGTTCCAGCCGAGTAACACCTGGATTTAGCAACAGACTAAAAAAGACTATTTTCTTTCATAACCGTCTGCCTGGGAAGGTAGTAAGAGTTTAAAGACAACTTCCAAAAAAATCTTCATCATTTCAACACAACATGCATCTCTAAAACTACTGCAAACCAGGCCTTCATGTACTGTAGATAATGATACTTTCTCCAGCAAGTAGATGAAAATAGTCAAATGCAGCAAAGAGAACAGCAGGCTTCAATCCCCCCTTTAAAATCACTTAATCTGTTAACCTTTCTTTTATTAAAATTATTTGAGAACGACCTGACCTAGTATGGACTCACAGAGCCAGGACAAAACACCCCAAATGACCATTGAAAAACGAAAATGTCACTCCCACACAATTACTGTTGTGCCATCTCTCCCCCACAGTCATAAACTATTGGTTTTCCAAAAACAGGCTGCCGCAAGGGTTAGCAGACTGTTATGGCTCATATGTCCATTTTTACATCGGGGATTCCTGAATTCAGGCAAGTATTGAACACCTTACTCAAGGGCCCTCCAACAAATGCCGAAAAAGCTTCACACTGGCCATGGCTGCTGACTGCAGGGTACAGCTGCTTTTCCAAACACTAAGCAGGCTCTTTGTATAAAAGCAAACACTTCTATGCAAATAAGCACAAGGGAAAAAAGACCTCATAAAAACCAGGCAGCGGTCACTGGGCAGCCTGCATTTCACAGCTGACCTACACGGACTCAGCAACAAGAACTAAGCAAACGAGCATTTAGGCAAATTGGCTGGAAAAAGTTTATGACCCGTGACTCGAGTAGACGGATCAATGCTTCTAAAAAGCATGCAATGTCAAAAGCTTCACCAACAGTGCCATATTACTATTACCAGCCACAGATCGTCTTTACTCACTCCTTATTACTGGAGCAAAGCTCACCTTGCTATCAAGTTTTTTCATGGTCACCAGGTCAAGGGACTTGAGTGAATGTCCTGTTGGAGCAATGAAGTAGAGGCATGCGTGGATGCGGGTGTCATGGTAGCTGTGCAGCGTGCGCTTGATTTTCAACTCCTCCTGTAGATATGCTTCAAACTGGGCATCAATGAACTCCACAATGGATTTATAGCTGGAAAACAGCAGGGACAGAGACGCACTTTCAGCAAATTCAGCCTTTATGAGAATAGGTCATAGTTATTACAACAATTTGAGTCATTTAGGGCAACTTCTTTACTAAATGTCATTTATAGGTTGTTTAATGAATTAACCGTACAAAAAAAATAAATAAGTAAAACTGTCATTGTACCAGCTTTAAATGAATTTATCAGTCCAGAAGTCAAAGATGTTCCGGCATAAATGATGAAACAAGTAACAAAACAATTGATGATGATTTTTTTCAGGAAATTTGGATGTAACACTTGTGAACAAATTTCCCCCTTTAAAAGGTTAAGCCTCATGTTGCCAAAGTATGTGACCATCCCGGCAGAAAATGTTCATTTTGACAAAAAACTCAACAGTATTGTTAGAGACTTTCAGTCCCAAACAATGCACTATTTAGACACTTTCTGGGAAGAATTTTTAAAGAGACATGGTAACTGCAGGGTAACTATTCTGCTTGTCACTTACCATGACTACACACTTATCTAATCTAAACTTCTGACAAACAGGATTGGAAAATAGAACATTGATGTCAAAACTCAAGAATTATTTTTCTGATCATCATATGAGAGTAGGCTGTCTAATCTGGGAAGAAGTTGTGGGTTTCTTCTGAATAACTCACAATGCAAGGCCTTAAACCAGGAAAGAAAGCTCAGCAACCATATTGGCATGTTTTTATATATATATGACAGGAGAGTCCAACGGAATTTCAAAACTGTCATCAATCACTTGATCATTATCTCCAAACCTGGACTGGATATGTGGTATTTAAACAATAGACGTGAGGTAAAAATACTGACCCCATGCACCGACAACTACAGGAAGATTCAAAAGGCATCCGCCCTTTCCAGAGTACAAAAGCACAGCCTGTGGTCATGCTATAGATATTTCCCCTGAAGCAGTTCACATGCTTCACAGAGAGAGCTTTTGTTTGAAATACACCAAGTCCAAGTTATTTCTTCTGGAATTTATTATTTAAACAGTGCAGAACTTGAAAATAACTATCATTTCTCTAGAGTTGAGAGTTCACACATCATCTTCTCGCTAACCTTCTCAAGTGAAAGTTCAATGACAAAATTCGGAGGCATAAACAGCAGCTAATTGTTTCGATGGACCCTGGGGCGGTGGTATCTTTTGGATGCCAGGCTGGAAACTACTTACATCTGACTGTATGCTGAAAGCATATGAAATGGCAGAGGAAATTGCTTACGATGGAGATGTAATTCCTTATCCCTGAGGATAAATAATAGTTTGAATGACACCTGAGTGCTCACAGTTCTTTTATTTTCTGGAACGTGCACAATCACGTGTGGATTTATGACAACAAGTTGAATCCTTGCTAACAGAGACAAGGCTTTATAGAAAATTATTTGCTGGTATCAGCAAAGATGTGAGAGCGGTGTAGACTTCTTTACCTGTCTTCTTTATTAATCTGGTCTCCAAAGCCCACCGTGTTGACCACAGTGAGTTTGAGGCGCACGTTGCTTTCCTGGAGTTCATAGGTGTTGGACTTCAGTGTGACTCCCGGCTGGTTGTGCTGGGTGGGTTCACCTTCAAACTTGGTGTTGAACAGAGTGTCCATCAGAGTGGACTTGCCCAGGCCCGTTTCACCTACACAACATAGAGAAAAAAAACATATACTGTCACTGGAGTCTCGATTTTTCTTTAATATATCACCCTTAATTGTTATAATACCTACCTCAGCCAACCATTTTTATTTTGACAGCGTTGTCTCAGACTATTCTGACATAATCAAAATAGATATGATGTTGATTTAAGAAATAAAATCCTTACAGGTACTAAAACCGCAAAGGAAGCTCTCTTGATGTATTCTGATTTTCCATTCACAGTCAGAGGCTGTTAGATGAATCACATGCAGAGCTCCCTCGATAAGAAAAGCCATTTTTGTCCAAAAATGTGTGACGAGCAGCATGTGTTGGCCTGTTTTTGTTAGAGTCATCACTTTGCTCCAAATTTTCCATCTTTCTCTAAAAATCCATTGCATGCACAGATAAACAGTGTTGCTGCTTCTTTTTGAGTACCGAACTGAAAAGGTCACTGCAGAGACATCTCATACTTGGGGCAATTTGGCATGTAATCCAAGGAATCAGATGGCCTCTAGGAAATTATGCAACAGCCTCAAATCAGTATTAAAACACACTTCATAAAAGAAATGATCGAAAATCTGATTTAAAAAAGTATCAGTACAGTTTTAGTTATTCATCTGGATAGTTTACTTTCCTTCTTTCATGCTCATAACAAAACCAAACAAAGAAAAAGAGTTTCCAGCAAAGGCTGTGGTTTGTGTTTCATGTCACATTTGCTTCCATTTATCAAGTGGATAGGACAAGTTTGTGAATTTGCAAGTCATCTATGTGCATATGTAAGATATTTTCCTCCAAAGTCGAAAGACAAAGTTCACAAGTCATTCTAAATTGGTACGAGTGCGAAAATGAAGAGCTCTTTGTCTGCCTGTACTGTATTAGACTTGTAATAGACTAGCGAGATGTCTAAGGTTTACACATCATGAAGCCCACAACAGGATGAAGCAAATAGAAATAGTGATGGATTAACAGAAGTTTAGGGTTGCCTACACAATTAGCTATAAAAGCCCCAGATAAAATAACTTTAAACTTTAAAACTTTAATCAATTTGTCTACATAGCTTAAAAACAGAAGTGTTGGCCTTTACTGAAAATCAAATTTGCATGACGTAGAGAAATAACTGGCTTAGCAGGAAGTCAAAACCAAATGACCCAGTATCACTACCACCCAGCAGCCCAACCATTTTCTATTTAATGCAGGGTCATAGGGGGTCAGAGTCTTTCCCAGCTGCCATGAGGCAAGAGGCAGAGATGCACTCTGGGTGGGTTGCCAGTCCATCACAGAGAAACAAACCATCACCCAGGCTCACACATCCAGTGTGGGCTTACAATCACCACTTAACCTAATATACTGTACATGTTTTTGGGCCATGGGGGGAAGCCAAAGTGAGGGGAGAACATACTAACAGTACATAGAAAGGTCCCAGCTGGTATTCAAACCAGAAACATTGCTGCATGTTGACAAGTGAACCAGCTGAAGAGTCTAGGTATAGAGGAAGCTTTAGTGTTGTCATATATTTCATTACATTAAGTGTATTAGAATAATTTTCTGATTATTTATGGGGCACATGGGCTCTTTGGATATTTCTACTGAGCTTGTTAACTGTACATCATGTTTAAGGGTGTGCGATTGAAGAAGTATACTGTACTTCATTTAGTTTTTTATTTTACTTATTCCATCTGTTGCTGTAAAAGGACAAAGAGATAGGGAGGAAGGGAGAGGAATTGTTAAATTAGATTTTTCCATGAGATCTCATGACTGGTTTTCCATGTTTGTATTTGGAACGGTACCACTTAATGAAGTACAACTGAGCAAAATCAAATTAAGTGAGTTATTACAAAAGACAGCAAAGAGTAAATAAGTCATGATATTTTCATATGTTTATGTATTCCTCATTTGTGAGCACTGTGTGTTACTTTAATGAGGCTATGCTCTCTGTAAAATAGTAAAATGATACGTTCAAACAGCTCAAAATACATCATTTGAACTAACTCAGGCAGCATCAAATAGCAATAAAAATGGGGTGTAACATTTTGTAATTACTTTTGCCTAAAACCACTATATCTGCGATAGCCTTCTGAAAGATATCAATGTACCATAAAAAAGAGGGGAAACACATCTGTTTAGTTACATAATAGGTACTGTATAATTAGATGTAACACCATCACAAATCATAGTTTTCCAAATGACCAACAATTATAATTAACATGACTTTCTGATATAACACAAAAAGGACATTGTGTGATAAATTATGCTGCTGTTTAGTGCTGAACTGCTATATTAGATAGTAATTGATAGCAGGATGCCAATAGATTTGAAACTGTATATGTTAGTGGATATGTGCAACATTTAATGAGGCCAATTTGAGACATTTTGCCAACATTAAATAAAACATGGTAAAGAATACTTGACTGCAGCATAATTGTTACAGTCTGTGTAGAATATTAAAATACTGTAAAAAATCACTTGCAGATTCTTCTAAGTTTTCAGTAAGAACCAAGAGCCTGTTGCCCAGCATAATAACCAAAACTGACATGAGAAAAGGAGTCTATGAGCAGTCTATGATACAGAGTGAATTTCTTTGTGTCTTGAGGAAGAGTTTTATCACATGAATGCATAAATATACTCGTTACACCCACCAACACAGAGGATGTTGAAGCAGAAACCATGGTTAACAGACTTGTTGACCAGCTGGTCAGGCATACTGTCAAAGCCAACATGGCCTGCAAGAGGCACAGCACGAGCTCCTTCACCCTAAAAAGGAAAAGAAGTCATCATAAAGAATCAGTTTCTTACACAAGAACTGTTCTGCACAGAAATGTCTTAGCAAAAAGTACTGGGCGCTTATGTCTGTGAATTCATTCAAAAAAAGAAAAAGCAAATCCAAGAGGTGACCCGCAGAGAAATCAAACAGTACAACCAAGTAACCCAATACCTTGTTTTCCACCATTTCTGATTATCTTAGTAAGTGAAACTTGTGTCAGGTACAGTCTCGATCATTTCCTGTTATGTGAGCTGCAGCTTTCTTCCGTCAGTCGCGACAGTTCGAAACCACAGCGTACATATATGGAAAGATGTCACTTTTCACATTGAAATAATTCTCACGTTCACAAAAAGCTGATTCCACATATAAACTAAACAAATGCTACCTCATTTTTGTATGATTTCACCTTCCTGCACTTCACTATTTAACGTGAAAGAAAAGGCATTGCTGTTATGTGTGTGGGAGTATGTGGCTTGTAGTACGCATCTTAGTCTCACAGGCTACAGCCTACTTTTGTAGCCTACATCCAAATGAGCTGCAGAAAGCAAAGAATTTGCATCATATGCCAAAAACAAGAGCTTTCAAACAGCTAAACCTCAGACAACCAGCCATTATGTGGCTCAACATAACAGTGTTTTTTGTCCAATGTGGCAAAAGCTTTAAGATTTTTTTCTTTCTTTTCTAAAGTCTGTCTGGGGGTAAATTTAAAATAACCAGGCAAGCTGGTGGTACTGAACAGTTGTGGATTATTTAGATGGTTGGAACTGGGTTTAACAGCTGGGGGAGTGTTTGGGAAAACGAAGATAGCTGGACAAACAGCCTATATACTCTTCAGCTGCAAGTGCTACATTCCTGAAATCATCTCTGCTTTTCATGACATTCAAGCCTGTTTCATTCATTGGGCCACAAAGGGATATCTGACAGCACAGCCTTGCTATTCTAAGCACTCCATCTGGGTTAAGTGGCTTCATTTTTTCTCTTACAAAAACGTGCCAAGTTAACACACGCTTATCAAATTGCATGCTTTAATGGCTATAACCAGCTAGAATCTGTTTTTGCCCACATTTTATGTGCAATTACGACAACGCCCGTGTCAAAGTTAACGGCGAGGATTGGATGAAAAAAAACATAACGGAAATAACGGAAATGAGCACCGGACTGAAACGGGGGCGGTTAGAATGAATGGCCTACCCAAAACTCAGTGTTGGTTTGACGTTTTAGTTCACTACATTTGATTTTACGATATAATAATCCACGCTACGTCATTTCTAGAGAATTTATTCAACAATACCAACACAGGAAATATGGTTGCGTTGAAGATTTTAGACGTTAGAAGAACCTATACTGACTGAAAGCTACGAATGGAGCGTTTAGGGCTTTTATTGTAAACGGTCTGCTTTTCAGGATTATGATAAGCACGAGCAAAATTTATAAAATCAATATTTATCATAGTTTCATGCTAGCTCTGCTACTATGAATTTGGGATGGAATGGCGATTGATTGAAAGGCACGAGAACGGGTGGAGGAGGGTTAAATCCACCCTAAATCTCACTCCTTTGTGCATTTAGTATGTTTAATTCATATCGAAAATGTAAGGTATAAGTGACTAATGCATCCCAAAATAAAATAGTCTACTTACAGCTTGTCTTGCTATCTCAGTTGACGCCATGGTGCTTACTGTTAGCCGGAGGACGAACCCTCTACCGCTCTGCGTGTAGCAAAGGAAGCTGCACCATTAACGTTACACTGGAAGCTGGTCCGGGAATGTACCATTTAACGGAGGTTCCTCATTCAATACTCACGTACAAACTGTAGTCTAATTTGTTAATAGTTTCCATTATACATACTAGACACACTCTGGTTCCCTTTACATAAATATATTACAAATAATTATCATTAAATAAGCGCAACAAACTAAACTCCCCCTCAGGATGTCATCATGGTACCTTCTGATGGAAATAGTAGTAAACTGCAGTTTGTCAATGTTGCAAATTACAAAGTTTATTGGCAGTAATGACCAAATTAACCTTGAAGGAAAATTTCCCCTTGAAGGCACATTTTTGATGTGTTAATATGAACTCAGAGTAATGAGATTTGTGATATTTAAATAAGGAAGGGCTGGCATAATCACATCATAATCACAAGGGGAAAACAAACAATTGGTAGCTAAAAAATCTGTCACTCTGTCACAAAAAATAAATAAATAATAAATAAACACTAGATGACCCTCTTTTAAAACAACAACAACAACGTTTTGGCTCTTTATGCACTCTGGCGTATGCTACTCTACTATAAAGGTCACGTGTGCTGCAGCGACCAATAGAATGAAGGCATCCAATTTAAAACGGAATGGCAATGGTGATATCAACAGTGTAACAACACAACCCTTCGGAAGACTGAACTCAAGAGATTGCGAACACCGACGTGCAGACATATGGTAAAAAACATTGAGGGCCACAGTGTATTGAGCTTTATTTAGACTTGTACTAAGCAATGTTAGCTAATCGTTGTACAATCTACCGAAAAAGGCTAGTTGACCAAACTAACGTGAGCTAATAGGAAGCTAACCTAGATTTTTGTCCAGGTCATTTCACTTGGTCAGACGTAAAATTAACGGCCAGTTAACCGTAACCTGTCTCTGGTATTATGGTTTAAATATTATTTTAAATTAACCACGAGTCACACATACGGTGGCTAATCTTGTTTTTGTGGTGCATGAAGCCAACTTCTTTTGCACGCTTGGATAAAACTTACTAGCAGCTAGTTTCTTTAAAGTTAACTATTACAATTATGATGTTTTTATTACAATAATGTATTAAAGACAACCTTTTAAGAACTTTTAAACAACATTTTTCCTTAGCAGTTTTGATAGCAGGAGACATGTCATTTTGGTAGATTGGCTACGGGGTGTGTCGCAGCACTCAGTCTTTTTTCCTTTTTTTCCCTGCAGTGTTGTGTATTTAGGCAGTGTGATATTTTGAAAATCTACATGCAAATCTAGATATAGTTTTGATTTGAGATCCTATTCATGCTAAACCCCGTCTCACGAATGGGCTTTCACATAAACCGTTTTTTACATTGATCCAACTGGTTCTTGAACAAAAATTCCCTGAATGCCTTACAGGTAATATGTGGCAAAGAAGCTGCAGCAACAGGATTTTCTGCATATTTGCTGAACTTAAACAGCAATGTGATCATAAGAATGAATTCCCTTTATCTTTTATTGATAGTTGTCATACAGTCTTGGACCCTGTTTTTATTCTTTTTTTACACCAACAATTTAAGTTTAATTGACTATATTAAACATTCTTAATTTACTTAACTTTGTAGATGAGAAGAAGACGACTTTGGGCTTTTTGTCTTTTCTAATTGCAATGTGTTGCAGAAGCTAACAGACATATGTTCATGTTGCAGATAAAATGGCAAACATCTTTGCAGATCAAGAAAACGCATGTCTTCATGCACCTTCTCTGAAGATGCGACAGCGACTTCAGTCTGCTCCAGGTGTGGTTGTGTTCCTTTTTTCTTCAAATCTTGTGGTAGCCCACAACAAAGGCTGAATAGGGGTCCATACTAATTTTATTTTTCCACCAGAAAAACTTCTGAAATCTCCCATGATTGCAAAAACCACGTTCACCCCTCTGCCATCTGGCCGTAAGGCTTTGGGGAATGTCAACAAGAAGATCTCAACTCCAGCTGTCAACGTGCAAGAGAACTTATTAAAAGCTCAGGTTGGACTTTAACATTACAGTTTTAAGGCAGTGCCAAGCTTTAATGTAATGTTTGTTAACTGCATTGTGTACTGTGTTTTTTGCTTTTTCCAATAGGAACCCAAAATCAAGCAAGCCCCTCACTCCAAAGTGGAGGAATATCCAGAAATTGAAAAGTTCATTCCTTATGATCCTTTAGGTAATTAATTCATTCTATTGTAATATTTTTACCCCATGGGTAGTAACTGTCGCCCTGGTTACAGGAAGATGAGATAATTTGCCTAACCAGAGTGGCATTGCAATCAAATTTTCCCAGCTCATAAACTGGACAATTTTGCTTAACTGTTGTTGGAGAATTGTGCAGTATCTGGGCACAAACTTTGTTAGCTATGAACAAAATCTAGACTTTGTTTTTTCCTCACTGCAGTCATTTTAAGGTGAACATTTATAGGTTGCAATATGGTCTACACATTTTTAATTTAAACTACAGTAGCCCTTGTTTAGACATCCTTGCTGGGAATGCAGATAACTGGCATTGTGGCTCATTAAAATGTTCTTGGTCTTTGGTGCAGACTGATGCATAAATGATTACATTGGTGTAGACTACGGTAGTACTACTCAGAAGCCTTTACAGAGCCATAATCAAGCTTTTGACTAGACTTCTGTTTTGTTTTTTTTAAACCACAAATTTCTTTGACAGTTGTGCCCCTCAGTATACATGAATCTAATTTTAGCAATGCTGTTGTTTGTACTTGTATTTCAAACAATGTATCTTCCAGAGTGTGACAAGTTTGGTATACCTGAAGACTTGATTCCTCTTGGTGGCTTGGCTCTGCCTGGATTGCCTTGTTTCTCTCAAACTTTGGACTGGTGTCAGGACGACCTGCAAAAGATTGATCCACTGCCAATCTTGTCACCAGTGAAGATGCCAAAATCTCAAGGTACCAAGTTCCTTTGAGGTTCGCATTAACATACTGTGCAGGACTGAACCATGTTTATGTGTAGCACTGTATGAAATGGATTGGCAACCAGTACGAATTCATACCACCTACGCTCATTCAGCATGCACTTTTTATTTTCACATTTTACTGCATATGAAAGCTACACGTCGTGTTTCAGCTTGATTTTTGTCTAGAATATCATCAAGACAAGGATATGAAATGATGCCGCTATTTGCCTAGAGACAGTTATAATCCTATATATATATATATATATATATATATATATATATAATACAGTCCCACAGCAAAGTGAGTTCAGCCCAACTAGTCATGGTGATCTAGCCAGGTTAAAATCCACCTGACTTTCAGCTCAACATCTCATGAAAAACACTATACTATCAGCATAATCGGTTTATGATCTCACAAGAAAGTTTTTAAGTTCAGTTTTAAGATTAGTGGTGTTTGACCCACTATGACGAACACTCATTCAGCAAAAGCAGGGAGGAAACTACAGTATCATTAACTACGTTTATCATTAACTTGACTATCTTCTTTTCAGATCACTGTTTGGAGCTGGAAGCCTTTCTCCAAACCATTGATGAACTGACCATTGGGCTTCCTCCAGAGTCTCCTTCTGACTATTAATGAGTGCTATTGTGACTTTTTTCCTTTTTATATTCTAAAATAAAGCTTTTTATTTACCTATCTGTCTCTGCTCAGCACCACTATAACTGACGTAGTATGTGGGTGTTAACTGTATGTATGACTTCCTGCTTCTGAAGTCCATCAGTGGTCACATGTGAGGGACTCTCATCATTGGCTTTGCCAGAGATTACATTGAACTTTGTCTCAGTTCCTCCTCCAACGGAAAGCAGAAAGCTGAAATTAATTATGTTAGCTGCATTGTCAATTTGACACCTTTTAACGCTGACTAAAAGTCTGTACAACTAGAGGAGTGTGTGTGCGCGCGCATCCAACCTGCGTTTTGGACTTCGAACAGGTGCGTTTATGTTGGTGTGGCGGTAAATAAACTCCTGTAAAATTTAAATAAGTTTCGTGGAAGTGGAGCTTTTTTTAAGTGCTTTAATTCTGAGGAATAATTTATGTAATTTTCTATCCTTAAACGTACTTTTTCTCTCCACAGGAAATGAGTGAAGTAGAACCGAAGGGGAAATAACTGGAGTTAATATGAAGCTTCTTCGGGGTGTAGTCTATAAGGAAGTAGCCTCGGATTGCATGTAGAGGAAGTCCAGCAGCATGCACGAGAGCGCATCAGATTCCGCTGGAAATGAAACAGCTGTTAGCAGCGGCGCATCCAGACAGGGCAGCATTGTTGTGGAGAGGCTGTCCAGATATGGCACGCAGGTCATGCCTATCGTGCATCGTAGGTCGAGGCTGCAGAGGCAGCAAGAGGTCAGCGACGGCTCCGCACCGGTAAGAGAAGCTCCGGAGCGGGGGTCGCTCACACCCTCCATGCGTAAAAAGTACCTGAAGGAGCTGCTCCTGAGCAATCCATCACACAGCGGATTCAGCAGCGTGTTGTCCTCACACACCCTGAGCGCAAGCTCCCAGCAGGACACAGACTGGGCTTTGTACCCGATGGAGCACGCGTGGATGCTGTCCGCAGTTGAGGGGAACTATGAAACCATCCTGGAGTTTCTTACCCTGGACCCGCAGCTGTTAACCAGGAGGGATTTTATCAGCGGATACTCGGTTCTTCATTGGCTGGCCAAGAGAGGTCAGGACGACACTTTGCTCAAACTGCTGCAGTACGCGGACAGCGAGGGCATCCCCGTGAACGTGAACATGCGGGGCAGCGGCGGTCTCACCCCGCTGCACGTCGCCAGCATGCAGAACCAGTACATGGTCATCAAGCTGCTGGTCGGAGCTTTCGGTGCCAACATCGATATCATGGACTATAACGGCAGGAAGCCCTGGCAGTATCTGAGGGGAGACGCCCCGATGGAGATGAAGGAGCTGCTAGGGACCTGGGATGATGAGCACACCGGCGGATGTGCGCAAAACCCCAACAAGAACGTTAATAACAACTGCCCCGGCGCGGGGAACGTGTGCGCGTGCGATGAGGTTGATGATGGGAAGACAGAAGATGTGAACCAAAGTGTTCAGATTTCCAGGAGGAACAGCTGGAGATTCGGGTCCATTAGGAAGCTGCTGACTTCGTTTATTGGAAGCAAAACCTGATCAGTCGCTGTGTCTTGATGCGTGTTTCTGCTTTTAGGAGGGATTACAAATGTAGTTCACAGCCTTTTTTATCCCAACAGTTTTGACCTGTAGTCTTTGAAAAGCAAAGGGATTTAGAAAGGACCTGTGTGGTGCTGAACAGCTGAAAAGTTTGATACAAATTTGAGCCTCAAAGATCAAGCTGGTGAAACTGAACTCTGACATCTGATCACAGACCTGATTAATAAAAATCAATTATATCCTTGATTAATAAAAATCAATTATATCCTTGTACATCACATTTCTGTTTTAAACCGGCACCCACACATCTCTGCATGTGGCTGATTTTTCTTCCAGACGGAGCAAAACATTTGTCCCAGTGTTGAATCGGCCCACTTGAAGGGTTTTGCTGCATTTCAAACTACAAATGCACTCTTTCATGAACCGGTGACTGCATGCTGAGTTTCGACTCCTCAATGTGCTTCTTTATCTGCAAAGCTGAGTCAACAAACCCTCCCCTCTGAAATCTGGTTTGCATAAAAATATATATAAAAGAAAACCCTGACTGTACACAAAGAGTGAGGGAAAAGAAAAGCATTGTAACTCCATTTCAAGTCTGATCACAGATCTTTTATTGTCAAACATGAGCATAACCAGAGTATCTGTACAAAACAACGACTGCTCCAGATGACACGGATCCCTCGCTGAGGTCAGGCCCAGCAGCAGGAAGTCCTGACAGATGTTAGGATGGAGGGATGCGGGGATCAACAGACCCTCATGTTTACAGGCCAAGCTTGGTCCTCCTCCAGTGTCTCCTCTTGGAGTTGTACCTGAAATCAAGTGACAAAATAATTGTGACTGATTACTAAAAATCTAAACATTGAATCGACCTGCTCAGGTAAACACTTGTTAAAATGTTCATTACATGTGTTAAAAGGTAAATATAATCTGTTTCTCTCCCATGTGACAGCAGGTAAGTGATTCTAGCAAACCCTTTTCTGTAAAACTCTCATTTACACCAGTGTTGCCAAGTCTGCTTGTTCTAAGCAACTTAGGGCTTGTTTTCTTCAGTATAGTGGCGTATTTGAGCTTTTTCTGCTCCTTTTGTGGAGCCCTCCTAATGTACAACGTTAATATGCAGAAAAACCAGCATGCAACTGGAAACGAACATGCAAAATGGACATTCAGCCAAACTCAATGAGAGAGAAAAAAAAGGATACATTACATTACTCACATTACTCCTGCTTATAAATTACAAATAATACAGCAAGGATCATGACAAAAACTCACGTTTACTTTGAAAAACTTATTTCTTCCATATCTGTTCAGCTGCTTATTTGCCTCTGATAGTTATTTCTAAAAACATTGTTTGGGCTGGTTTCTCCTACTAGATCTGACAATAGGATTTAAACCTCACACATCCAGCATAATTTGTCCATTCTCGGCAAATGATGTCTAACAAGGAACGTTTTGTCCTTGAGCCGCGCAGTCCTACAGGTTTTTGTTGTCACTATGTTTAGATACACTTGAATCAAAAGAATAAGATCCGAGATTAGTAGATTTTTTCGGAGTAGAAAACATCAGAAACCTGTAGGACCCATGAACCAGATCAAAATGAAATAACAGGTTGTTTTAAACCCAGACAAAGTTGAGCAGATGCTGCAAGTTCAGCAAGTTTGCTTAATCATACCATCACTGTGCATTTACAAAAACTTAAAGGAAAGTATCTGGTCCATCACAAGTCTTTGGCACTAAATGGTGGTGGCAATCATGGATATGTCCCAGCTGGTGATTACATAAATGAACAGTCCAACAAGAAAGGAATTTAGCGTGTAAATCATCCATTCAAGCAAACAGAAAACCCAGCAGGTGTTCAGCTACAGAGCTTCCTCATCACTGGAGAAGTGAGCAGGAGTGGGAGCTCTCCAGCAGACATGCTCTCAGCAGGGTTAATGACAGCACTCTACTGACATGGAGTGCTGCATTTGCAGACCTGCTTTGGATGACGCGCAGTTCTTGCCTTTTTGTCTGCATTAGTCAACCAGCAATCTCTGCACTTGCTGACAATGTAAACAACTCAGAAATAAAAGGCAGCACCTAAGAGCACTTTTTAAAAAAAGCACCTATTAAACTCTCTTTGGGCATCTTTACAGCAGCCTCTGGTAAAGAGACACCAGGGTCTTAGGATAATTTCAGGGGTACGTAAGAGTAAAGCTTAAATGTATTAATCATTTTGGGATTTGTCACAAACATACATGCATGCCATCTTAGGGGTCGTGGTTCAGTTTGAGACCCACCGCTCTACAACTCATCCATTCATTTGTGTATGTAGTTCATTCAGTGTATAATCTAATTAATTCAAAGAGAAACATGTGTAAAATTGTAAACCATTGGTAAAGTTGTGATTCAAGATGGGGTAATCTATAGGAAAGAAAATTAATTGTCAACCCTACGCATTTTGTGAAATGCAAATGTGAAATACAGGAGCAGGCTTTTTTAAAACCTCAGGCGGATAAAGGTAAGGCAGAGCAATTTACTAGACCGTCCATCTCGAAAGCTGCAAACAACGCCTAACCATGAGATATAAACTATTTGTACTTATTGCAGTACCTCACTTCAGTAGTTACACTACAACAGGTTATTTATACATATCTTGTGAGTTGCAGTGTTTCAGAAGTGGTTTAACTCACCTGATCTTGTTGCCAGTTTTCATCCTGATCCACTGAGGAATCGGCCTGTTCTGTTTCTGCTTCTTGGCGAGGAAGCGCTTGATCCTGAAAGTCTTGTGGGACGACTGAAAACAAACAAAAAGGTGTCAATTTTGTTTACAATTGCACCAAAAGATGCAAAGGCACCATATTTCTAAAAACTAATCACACTAAGTCACACACATTAATATGCTAACTGCTAAGAAGGAAGTGCTGAAGATAACATGCGTAGAACTACTGAGGATGTAGCGGCTAGCATCTCTACTACACTTTTAAACTCATATCTCATAATTTCAGACAGCATACGAATATCTGATGAACGGTTTTAACCTTAATTAATCATTTTATGAAAAACATTCAGTTTACAGAGCCTACTGATGTGGATGTTTAAAGATTTTCATTTTACCATTTTGTCCACAGTCCTTTCCCCACTATGGCGGTGGTAGAAGAGAAAGAAGGAAGTGACGTCAGTAGTTAAACAAATAAGCGCCAGGATGCAGCGACACCTTATGGCTTTTTAATGCATAACACGTAATCTTTACAACGTTAAAAAGCCGCTTATAATGTGTATTAATTTTTCTAGACTTCATAAATTTGTTTGAAAAAGCTGCAGATGATAAGAGAAACAGTAAATCAAAGTGGAAAAATATCCAAAGCCAAGATTATTGTCGACTAAACTTCCTCACCGTTAAGCTGAAGATTTCCACATGGAAAAAGGATTATGTTCCTATTCAAGCCAAAACCTTATGGTTTTACTAAAGCGTATAAATGGTTTAACTTACATTTAGTCAACTATATATAGTTTTAATTTCACCATATCCAACAGGAAACAGTGATAACAGCACAGCGGAAATTTTGTGGATAATCATACATTATTGTTATTACGATTATTTCTATGGTTGTTAAACAGATTAATTCATGTGCATATTTTTCTTTTACTAATCCACAGAATTTTTACGCTGAAAGTCAATTGCAAATAAAGGTGCTAGCTGTTAAGATGATATAATCAGACAAAAATCAAGATCTCTAAACTGTATTTTGCATCGAGCTACAAAGCAACAAGCTGAAGGAACCGTGGTATGATTTGTAAAAAAAAAGAAGAAATTATTGAAAATTCAGTTACACAAGAAACAAATGAAATAGTGTAATAAACACAGTTTGAGATGAAAACACCTTATTCTTGCATTTTAAATCTCAACATTACACAAAATAAAAGGAGACGACACAAACACTTGAGCAAAGATGTTTTATTTAATGAGGGTAGCATTTCTGTCACCTGCAGTAATTTGCTTCCATGGTGAACTGTGCATCACATGTTTCACAAAAGTCTGAGATTAGAAAAAGGGAAAAGGCCACAGGTTGATCTCTGATTATTTGACTTGCATGTCCAAATCTACATCCAAGAATATCTGTCACATGGCAGTATAGTCAAAAATGATGATCCCAGACCAGCTACACGCAGATTCAATGTGTTCCACAGCTTCTCACACATCATGAAACATTTACTGCTCAACTTAAACTGTCCATCTCCCCAGGTACAGTAAGATGCAATTTACATAAATACACTTCAAAGTGAAAACAAAACAGAAATGATCTGTTATCGATGTAGAATCTAAATTATAGAGCTTGACATTGTTGATTTATCGAGTGATAAGGGAGTTAAACCCTTACAGGATCATTCAAAGCTGAGACTGATTTTACTGAACGAGCTGAAAACTAACGTTTGCCATGTACATTTTTACCATCAGAGAAACAATATTGGAGTAAGGTCACTTTGAGATCACGTGGTCCCAGAAAGCTTTGGCCTCCCCTGCTGTCTCCTACAACCAAACTCTTACCAAAGGTTATTGTTAGCTCTCCTAACAAATAAAACTAACGAGGGTCACATTCAGGCACTGACGAGGCTCCACTCTCACACCTCTTCCTCTGAGACTGGGAAAACTGGTGCAGCCCTGCTTGGACTGCGGTGCATGCGGCTCTGAGGAGCCACATCGCCGCTCTGAGCCTCACAGGCCTGTCTCCTCTCTCCTCGCCAAACGTAAACTTTCAAAAGGAGAAATCGCCTCAGTCGTCTCCTTTCTCAGACACCTTCTTGTTCTCCGTTTCTGGCTTCCTGTCGGCAGAGTTGGATTCAGCCCCTCCTCCAGCGACCCGGTTGCGGCTCCTGACCCCCGGCTGGTACAGCTGAATAGCCGGCCGGTCCTGATGCAGGGAAACAGCTCTTATCAGAAACATTGAAACATAACTGTAAGAAACAACGGCATGTTCGGAAAGCCTTTACCTTATTCCGTAACCGTTCTCGTTTCTCCTCCTTTTTGTCCTCTTTGGCAGCTTTCTTCAGCCTCTCAGACTGGGGCGAGTCTGCCACAATCTCGCTCTTCTTCTTCTCCAAGGCCTTTTCTTTTTTGAATTCCTCTTCTCGCTTCCTATACAGGTTCTCTCCATCCTGATGCTCCCTCCTCCTCCGTCTCTCTTCATCCTGCCGTCTCATGCGCTCTTTCTCTCTCAGCCGCCGCTCCTTCTCCCGCTCTCTGTCTCGATCAATGTCACGCTCCCTGAATTCCTTTCGCCCCTCTCCGTCCCCTCTGCGAATAAATATGATTAATTTAAGCAAGCAACGCAAATGCCAAATAAAAGTTTTAAAAATCTACTCTCACTAAACTCACTTTCTTCCTCGATCATCCTTATTTTCAATGTGACGCCTCTTATGCTCACTGTTTCCCAAGAATCTCTCCTCTTTATTTAGCCTCTCTGGCTTTTTGGATTTATCCTTGGGCTTTTCAGAATCGGCATCGTCACATCTTTCTGGCTTCTTCAGGAGCTGGATATATGATCAATTAATGATAAGATAGTGGATATGACAAACAATAGCAAAAAGGTTTATTTTTCTGCAGCACAAACCTTAATTTTTGGTTCTTCTTTAACTTGGTCCTTGTCCTTCTCCAGCGGTTTCTCAAGCCTCTTCATCTTCTCTGCTTCTTTACGCTTCCTCCTCTCCTCCTCCCTCCACTTACGACGCTCCTCATCACGTATGCGCTTGCGCTCAAGTTCCCTTCTCCTCCTCTCCTCTTTTTTCTCCTCTCGAATTCTCTGAACAGAAAAAAATAGGGATCTGTGATGACAGAGTCCAGCAGGCAAACTAACATAAATAATTAAATGCCACAATATGGAGCCAGAGAACATATTTACCTGTTTATTCTTCAGGAAGTCCAGCAGTGGAGTTGTTTTTTTAGCTTGAAAGAGAAAAGGAAAAAATTAAATAATGTCTTAAGCTGTTTAAGTGTTATATATATATATTTATATACATGGAGATTTTTCTGCTATGTCAAATTGGTCACTTAACACACCTACGAGTTCCTTTGATCTTGCTTCAATCTCTTCCAAGAGGGTCTCCGGAGTGGATGTCAGCTTATCTTCATCTCCATTGTAAAATTCAAGAAACTTTTTGTAATCAGGATCTTATAGAGAAGATAAATAAAGACATTAATACCAACTAAGAAAAACTGCAGAAAATGCCAAATATAATCTAAAGATTGTTTTGATGAGCAGTTGCACTGCATGTTTGGTAAAAATCCCACTTAAACGAGCCCTTCTCAAGCATCTTTTTTTATGTTGGTGCAATATTATATCCTTTGCCTAAAGAAGAAACAAATCTTTACCTTCAATAATTGTTCCACACTTTGCATCCTTCTTCTTGCTTCTTTTTTTGGCAGTCTTCTGAAATGGTGCAAACTCAACAATGGCAGGATACTCCTGACCTGTTTGAAAACATGTAAAAAAAATAAATAAATAAAGATCCTTTAGGTCCATCCTGTGAAAAGCCCTCAACTTTTCTGTCTAACTGTACTTTAAAGCTTTTCCTACCTCTGTTATCAATGAATACATATCCATCAAATCGATCTCTGAAGAGGACTATATCCTCTTGATTTTTAAAATTGATGTAAGCCCTTGCAAAGAGATGGGGGTAAAGGCTGAAAGAAGAAAACACAGTTGTTAGATAAACGTGCTGGGGGAAATAATGAAGTTACTGTCCAGAGGATATTTTACATATTAACTCACCTGGTGTCGTTAGAAAAAAACTCCAAGTAATCCAGCTCTGGGAGCGGCTGCAGCTGCTCCTCTAACTCCTCCTTGGTCAGATTTGGTGGTAATCGCCTGATCACAATCTAGGAAATAATTTTGACAGTTTAAGATATTTACAGATATTCAATAAAAACTTAGTGATACAATCAACAACGTTTCCGTATTTACTAAAAGTTAAGGCTAGTGACAATCAGTCTAGTTTCATTTTACCCTCCTTTACCTTCTGCAATTTAGACTACGCGGTTTAAGTTGGGGCAAGACAAAACCCAATAATGCAAACAGCAAAATAATATTTATTTTTGAATTATGATCTTGAACTGACGCGCAGTTTGCAATATTAGCTAACATAGCTAGCAAGTTTTACCTTTGTCATGGCCTCTTTCTTCTCCTTTGACTTTTCTATCTTCTCTCCATCCTCACACTTTATCTCCACCCTTTTCTCCTTTGGCCGAGTGTTTTCTTTGTCTTCTTTCATAATTTTAAGAAAAGATAGCGTGTAGAGCGACTTAATCTCATGCCATGCAACGGACTTGTTTATTTTTTTTCTGGCAAGTTAGCATGCTAGTAGCCACCGAACTAAGCGTAACTTCCTCTGGCGGTTGGAACTGCAGTACAGCGTCGCTACACGAGAGGGCGCTGCAGTAGAAAAACAGATTATAATGCTGATTTTTAGTATTAAAAAAGCATTTTATCTGATTTTATGTTCATGTAAATGATGATTTGTTTTTAGTAATATGTCATGAACAGTTACATGTTTTGTTACTTTTAAGGAGATTTTTAAGGAAAAACCGTTCTGCTGGATTCTGTTAATGAACTTTGTTTTAACTTAATCAAATAATCTATTCAAAATCAAAACTCTAATTCTAGCTCTCTTAATAAAACTGTATTCATGTCACGCAAAAATATTCTTTACGAATGTCTCGAGTGTATGGGTTCTTTAACTTTGAAAGACAAAAACAGGAAGTACTTTCTCCTTCCGGTGGCGGAGCGCAGGTCATCAGGACAGGCGACATTTTGTTAGCTTCTTAGCAAAATAAACTGTTTTACGCGATAAAAGGACAACTTGGTTGTCCTCACAGCTGGTATTTGTGGTCTGGTAGTTTAGGCCAGTAAACATGTGGTATGAAATTCTACCTGGCCTCGGCGTTATGACCGCCTGTCTGATCCTTCCCGGAATCGTCACCACGCAAATCCAGAAGTTCACCCATGGAGGAAAGGTGAGGGCGACTCACTGTGTTCATTCTTAAACTGTGCTGGGTTTTTGTACATGTTTGACTTAATATGACTTAACCCCCCTTTTTTCCTGTGCAGGAGAAGCGAGCCGCCCGGGTTCCTTGGCAGTGGTATTTGATGGAGAGAGACAAGCGAGTGGGAGGAACGGGACGCTACTACGACTCCAAGGTGAGTCCGTCTTTTCCAGAAACCATCTGCATTATGAAGTACAGACGGGTAAAATAGCTCTTTATTACACCTCGTCTAGTCAGACGCTCTCTGCTAGTAAACACTGAGAATTTCGTGTGATTTGATTTTGAAGGTTTGTATTTTTGAATGTGAAAAGAATACAGAAAATATCTTCAAAATGAAAAAAGGGACAATGTGCAGATACCACGTTTTAAAGCAAATCATTT
The DNA here is from genome assembly GCA_036024015.1 of Craterocephalus amniculus. NCBI lineage: Eukaryota > Metazoa > Chordata > Actinopteri > Atheriniformes > Atherinidae > Craterocephalus > Craterocephalus amniculus. Next base: position 14,216 of record JAVQJG010094502.1, on the reverse strand, counting down.
GTCCCTTTAGGATGAATTTGGACAGAAATACCTAAGAAAAAACTGCCTTTACACCAAAACTGAATAAAAAATACATGTATAACATATCTGAAGAACTCCTTCTTTCCCTCGGCCTTCAGACTTTTAATAGTTAACAGCTGACTGGAGTCTAACATTTGCACATACTGACTGTTTACATTGTCAATGCATCTTATTATTATTATTATTCAGTATTTGCACATGTATCATACGTTCTACCTCATGACAGTTTTTAGCACATGTTTACATAGCACACTGCACATTATGTACATAGATTATTTACTTATATTTTACTTATAGTTTATATTTTTATGTTCCTTTTTTGAATGCTCTTCCTAAATTAGTCTTTTCTATATACTTTTGAATAGTTATGGTGTTCAGTGTGGACGGCAAAGTAAGAATTTCATTGTACAGGGAAACCTGTTTCCGATAAACGCTTTGAATCTTGAATCTTTGAAATGGAGTTGTCTTAGTTATTGCCTGAACATAAACCAAACCAGTGGCTGCTTAGCAATCATAGCTTTTTTTTTTTTTTTGTAAATGTTGATTATTCTGTTTATTTTTCCTCACCAGGGACTTGAGAATATCAACTGAAGACAAGGATTATGAAGACCTTAATAAACAGAAAGTTAATTGTGCTGTACATTAAAAGGTTATATTTAACATGTATTTGTTTTGGAGTCTTTTATAATTGCCATCAAGTGAATTGTTGCTACTGGAAATCCTTATTCTTATGTTGGTTTTTACCAGCAACAGATGCTAAACAGGAGTATCAAATACATTTCCATCATCTGGTAAAATTCAATTCTGAATTTAAACATGTTGCTATTAAAGAATTTTCTCAGTGAGGATTAGTGTGTGATGGAAATTTCAGAGTAATTTGTAGTAGATGTAACTTATTCCCATAGTTAATATCATGCTCAGATAACAGGGACTGAATCCTGTTGAAATATGTCCAAATAGCACACTGTAAACTGGTTACCACGTGCATCTGCTTCATAAAGTACTTACTGTAGTGAAGAAAGAGTGCAAATATTGAAGTTACATAGTGAACTCTGTTAAGCACTATGATTTGTATTCTGGTTGGAAAAGTGTCAGACTGGTAGACTGAAATATAACGTTGATGTATGCTGATATACCTCAGATTTAAATGAAACTTTGGAAATGTATTAGAAGGATAACCGAGGGAAAAATGGGGGAAATACCAAAATAGTAAGGCTAATTATAAATATAGATATTTACGTTCTAGTCTTATTTTAACAGGGATCAGACAGAAAAAAATGAAATATTGATGCCAATATCGACAGTTTATTGATTGTTGGGGTGAATTAGAATAAATGTACAAGAGGACATAAATGGCCTAAAAAACACAAAGCAACTGAATACTTTCAATATGTTCCATTACAATTAAAAAGCCTCTCACTGTACATTCAATGGACACTGAAGATGGGTGAAATAAAACATTACATCTGAACTCCTCCAACAGTAACGGTGTATTTATACAGGAATGACACGAGAACCTGAAACGTTCACTTCTCATCCTTGCCTTTAGTTTTCCTGTAAACCATTTCCCTGAAGCTGGACAGGATCTTGCTCTCTCTCTTCCGTCTCTCTTCCTGGTTGAAGGAAGCCAGAGCTCTCTTTTCATCCGCGCTGTAGATCTGGTTTTCCTTTCTCAGACGCACAGCCTCCATACGACGATGTCTGCAGAGTGAGAGTTAAACGTTTGCATTACGAGAAACAACAGTCTGCGTCCATGTTAGACCGGCTGAAGAAAAAAGAAAAAAACGCCTGAACCAGCCAACTTCAATCATAGTCGGACTTTGAAGCATTGCGTACCTGCTACCGCTCATAACGTAACCAGACTTCTCAAAATTTGCGATCTCGTCGCTGGTGAGGCCGATTTCTCCTCTTCTGGGGATACGTTTGCCTGCCTTTACGTACTCGGCCATAGCAGCACCTTCACCTGGCAGCAGCGCATGGCCAAAGCTGGTGGAAGACAAACGCACAGGCAAAGATAAACCACAGTGAATATCAGGCATCTCTTGGCTTCTCTGTTGTGTGAAGGCAGCAAACGTCGCCTGGTGATACTACCGGTTATTTTCATTATAGCTTAGTGTGTTGATTGATCTAAGAGAGTCAAATACTAGCAAAAAAGAAATAAGTTATTAATTAAATGGTTCTCATTCATTTTCATTTCATCAGCTGGAGGAAAGTTGAGGGAGTTTCAGTCCATCCTTATTTGCTAACTTATTTGCTAATAAACACAGGGAGGACGTATTATATTAACCCCACCTGTTTTCTGTGGCAGAAGATTTATGAACCTGGCGTTTCTCCTGATTCAGAGTTGTTGTAAATAAAAGAACAACCAAAGAAGAGAGACTCACTCCAGGGGCTTGTCATCCTGGGACAGATGGGTGAGCGGCGCTTCGGGGCCCACAACGTTTTCGTCCATGTTTGTTTTCTCCACCCACATCAGTCCGTTGGGATCTTCCTCCTCCTCTTCCGACCCCTCGCTGCTGGAGTCGCTGGACTCTTTCCGGCTCTTTTTCGCCTTCTTCTTCTTGGACTTCTTTGACCTGTTAAAAAAAAAAGTTTGGTTAATCAGAATACACATGAGCAACGCTGCTGAGAAGCTGCTGATCAAAACTCACTTTTTGCTTTTCTTTTTCTTTTTCTTCTTCTTTCCATCTTCTTCTGCTGTATAAAAACACGAGAGTTCAAATAGTGGAATTTTGCAGACAGTTCTAGCAAAATGTAAAAAATCCTGAGTACCTTACCATCAGAATCTGATTCCAGCTCACTGTCCTCTGAATGCTTCTTGCTCTTTCTTTTTTTGGACTTCTTTTTCTTCTTCTTTTTCTTCTTCTTTTCCTCTGTGAACAGACGACAGGTTTCTGAGTAAAGTATAAAGGTTTACTCGCATTATGTCGCTGTAACAATGTGCTCGAACACTGCTCACCTTCTGAGCTCGATTCTGAGCTGCTGTTTTTCTCGTCTTCTTCAACCGGTGTGAATTCATCAGAACTGATGGAGAGAAATCATGTGAATAAGGGAGAGAAGAATTAAAATGTTTCTCCAATAACAACAGCATACAAACAATAAGCTGCTGTACTGATGGGAAAAATGGACTTACTCTGGTTCTTTCACTCTCGGTGAATATCCCCATACTTCAGGACAACCCAGCTCACCAATCCTTTCCCTCTCCTGAAGGCGCCTGGAAAAGAAACTCTGATGGTTTAATCTGCTGGTCTAAAAGCAATCCCTGCTTTTAATCACATAAACATATCAAGAACACTAAACAACCCTGATATAAGCAGCAATGTGTAAACAGACAGCGGATCAGAAGCTGTCGTCTGGCTCATGTTGACAGATTCCCACGACTGGAGAAATTTGCAGAGATGCTCTAGTTGTAAATCTTGCAAACAGCAGAAATTTTATTATTAAGATTTGAACTAGCAGTCAAATACAATTTAATGACTTTGATCTTAAATAACTAATGGAAGATGGTGTCTAAGAACTGGCCCAATGAATGACCAGAAACGGTGCTGCTGCTAGGGGACATCTGCATGATTTTAGGAATCTGTTGAGGTTATCATGTTGGAATATAACTTCAATGGTTTTTCTTTGATTCAACTAAATTTCATTCTGTTTGTGTTTATTTTAAAGGGCTCTAGTGGCTTTTATTTGAGGGAAGGGAGTCAGAACAACATGCAGCATTGAGTCCCAGCCGGGCCTCAAGCCTTGTCCGGTTGCATCAAGCAGCTGAAGCCTGTGTACATTCTGCTAAATGTTTTACTATGTTAGATGAAACGTAAAATTGAATACAAAAAACCATCACCTTTGTCCCTGCATTAGCTGGCTGACAATAACTTTTGATACTTATTTCTGCTGTATCTTCCAATGCCATCGGGGATGCTGTATCTCTTTCAATAATTGTAATGCAACTTCTTCAGCAAACACTCCTGATCTTAGCTTTAGAAAAGAAAAACAAGTTTTCCTATCATGGAAAATGGTTTTAGGTCTATTAAGTTAAAAAGTTAAGGATGTTAATTGGAGCTCATGTATTACATTATATAACACCGGTCTGCAACCTTTACAATCCGAATAGCCCATTTTGCCCTCAGCCTAGCTAAATAAAACTTTAGAGCAACAACTTTTACATTAGATTTTCATAGAAAGACAACTTATTTTAGGGACTTTTAAGTTTTAAGGTAAAGAAAAACAAAATGTTGCAAAAGAAGTCTTTCACATGGGATGTAAATATTTGGGGATTTAAAAAAAAGTTTCCAAACACTAAAAAGTTATGTTATTGGTACAAAGATATAAAACTATTATATAGAATTCAGTGCAATTATTTCAGAAAAAGTGCTAAAATCTGATTTTCTTTTCACAATATGTAGATTTGAGAACATTATTTGGTTCTTTATCATTTTAGCCTTGTTTTATTAAAGCTGCTGTGGAAGGTCCAAAGGGCCACATGTTGCAGACACCTGTACTACACAATGAAAACACAATTACATGTACGCATGTTAAGTCTCTGGACATGTCCCGTGTATAATTTGTGAAAAGGAGTCTAGTATTAAACAAAGATGATCAATTGGTACATTTAGTTTCATACTGCCAAATGGCATACTGGGATTTGTAGGACATTTTGGAGGGTGTATCTTTGTGCGTCTTTGAACTTGATGTGGACATGTGTGTGTTTTTACCTGGCGATAAACGCCTCCTGCCTCTGCCGCTGGACATCGTCCCTCTGCTGCTCATAGTAATAGTCATCCTTGAAGCCGCCGTGTTTACCGGGAGCATCCCTCGGCTCGTGCCAGTGGCCGTGGTTGTTACTGCCGTTGTTATGACGTTCTCTGGACCGAGACCGAGACCGGGACCTGGAGCGGCTACGACCCGGGCTTCCGATACGTATCCGTCTGATGTTTCTCGCCTCTCTGAACCGACGTTCACGTTCCTCACGTTCCCTTTCTCGGTTGCGCGGTTTTGGGAGTTTGGGTCCGAAGCTATCCGGAGACAGGCTCCGTTCACGGCTGTCGCTGCGGTTACGGCTGCGGGAGCGAGTACGGGTTCTCCGGGCTCGAGGGCTCCGGGGTTCTCCGCCATCAGAGCCCGACCGATCCGAATGAGGCATACCCTCTGGCTGCTAAAGACCGATGCTGGATGAAATTAAAGTTACGATACAAATACGCTGAGAGGACAAAAGCACAACTGTACTCAAGTTAACATCCTTTACTGAAAGTACGCCAGCAATAACAGGAAGTCCCAAAGTGTCCCTCTCTATAAAGAGCCCTCTTTCAGTCTCACGCTCCTAACATTGGTTCCGCCTGTGCTTTGAAATAATTTCCTTGCAATAATATGCCTGATAACACAAGCAACTCTTATTAGATATTAGTTCTTCGCATCATTTCCATTCTCTGCCCCTCAATTCGCCCTTTCCTTGTCACTTGGAGTCTCCTGAAATACAATTCATGAGTGTATAAACTTTTTTTTTATTTCCAAAGCATCATGGACCATTAATGACATAAGAAATAAGTATTTTAATTAGACCCCCCCCCCCCCCCCTCCCAATATATTTGTACATTGAAATAAAATCCATAGGAGTATTGTTAATAGTTTTTTTTAACCATACCATCTGCGGCAGAGAATACAATTTTGATTAAATGTTTCATTTGAAAGAAAATGTCAAATATGGTTTTATGGGGTTCAACTGTAGTTAAGAGAATACTTTTAAGAAATTATTTCAAGTTGAAGATTCAACATTGAGTGCAGAAGCCTAATTTATAATGATTATGGACTGGGGTGTTGGAGCACAAACACCATAGAAGAGCATAGACATGTATAAAGATGTAGTGTTTGACTTTCGCCAACAGCCTCTACTAATGTAAAGGATGTGGAGGTTTTGAAGTCAACCTACATTAGACTGATGATTTGATAATAGACAGCAGCTGATGACTTTTTTTCATCTACTTTTAACGATCCATCAGAACAGTTTTTGGTACTGAATAGCTAAAGCATATAGCTGCACATAAATACCATAACTAACTGTACATGGAAAAATATTTCCCAATCACATTCTATTGTTTGGTGTATGTAAAGTGTTGACATAGTTTTTATTTACTCTGCACACCAATCTATAATGTTGCCATCTTTATGATATGCTGTGTCATGTGACTCTTAATGCATGATACTGCATTTAGATTCTATGGAAAGTGTCAAAAGTTGACATGTTAATTGAACACTGAGCAGTGTACATGTATATGCGAAAAGGTTATTAGGCATTTGAGGTAATTCTGACATTATAGAAAATAAACATATCACTTCTCAAATTTTGTGAGTGGTTAATAGAACAGAATAAGACACAAATCCTTTCAAACCTTTGGTAAAATGAAGGAGGGTTGGGATGCATTATATAATGAATAATTAACATCTGTCAGAAAAAAAGCTATGGTTTGTTTCTTTGTTTACACAATCTGTTTGTTCAATATTCATGTCTCAGGCTGTTCGGGTATTTGGAGCTAATCTTTATCAGATTTGGAGTGCTGTTATCCATGAGTCATTTTATTTATGGTCCACAAAACTGTACAAGGAACAAATCTGTCTACACACTCTCAAAAAACTTTTTAGCAGCTCAGGATTGAAGTTGAGTTTGAGTTTTACAAACCCACATAGAAAGTAAGAAGTTTTGTGCATTTGTATTTTATTCAGAATGGATTTTAAAAAGTTTTTTAAGGGCTACTCCATTTCTGAGTTGTTCTTTTGAATAGTTTTAATTCGATGAGAAATAAAATATTGGAATAAAAGTCCATTTTGATATCTAGATCTTTCTTTTTTTCCTTCTAGTACATGTAGTGTGAACAGCATAGACTGTAAAAAAAATTAGCAAAGATGTTGAAGATGCAAAAAAATGAAATATTTTTTTGGAAAGCTGTTGAAGATGTTGTTCCGGTGACGTACCTGGCAGCGGCGGCGGGTTTCCGGTCTGTTGTTTGTAGCCATTCAAGTTCGTTAACTCACTAGGTGGCAGCGGTCAGGCTCAGACCTGGCACCAGCTTCGATATTGCAGGTGAATACATTTACATTTGTACGACTTACCTAAATACAGGCTTCAGAGAGAAAAGGCCGTTTATTAACTTGTCTCCACTATTTGAAGCTAGCATGCTAACGAGATGCTAATCAGAGGGCCGCGCGTCCTCCTCATTTAGAGGAAGCAGCCTTACCTTTGTTAGCAGGCTAACAGCACAGACTGATTATTGTGTTAATAATATGATAATAAGTAGTAATTCAATTTTGTTCCGGGCAGATGAACCCCTAATTAATGATCAAGGAACACAGTTTTAAACTTCTGTAGTTATTTGAGTTTTAATGTAGGGTAGATGTATAACTTCAACAAACTGACGTTTATCTTTTAACAAAAGGTATCGTTATTGTATTGTTTGTTTGTTTTGTTGTAACTATCACAGGTACCAAGATTTATATTTTTATGCATAACGCTGTTTTCTAAACTGTTTTTAAGCTTCTGTTTGGGTGCATATAAGATGGTAATAAGTCATTGAAAGAAGACTTGATTATGCATACTTTACTTATTACTGATTAGCTTTCATGTTTTTGCATCACATTAGCTGGAGGTCAATAATTTGTGGAACATTTTGTTGTTGGATAATATTTTTAATAATATTTTGGAAAACGTTTGGCAGAATTTTTAACTTGATTATACAGAAATTGATATTTTTCACACTATTCATATCAGTATTTTTCTAGTTATTTTAATTAGCTATCCAAGTTGAATGTGTAGTTTTAGTTTAGTTTAGTGAACTCAACTAAAATAGTTTATTGCATTTTTATAGTTGTGTAATGAGTCGCAAAAGATTTCACCTTTAGTACAATCAACAAATCCCCTCTGCATTTACTGAAGAATTTCTTGTTCTGAAAAGCTCTACATTTGGACAGAAACTGTCCCCAAATAATCTTCAGTAAAGATAGAAACTAATATCAGTAGTATCTATAGATAAAACCTCGTCAGCCATGGACTATATAATATCTGGCCTTATGAAATAGTCTGGCATGCTCTGCTCTCTAAATGCAGCGTGGCTGTTTGAGTTTTAACCTTTTTTAACAAGCTGTGTTTTTATCCAGTTATTCTGCTCCTGTTTTGGTCATAATTCAGCTGCCCGCACTGGAAAAGCAGGATTAAGAAACAACTATAACTGTCAGCAGCTTTCCCTTTCAGAGATGCTATTTCTGATTTGTTTTTCTTCATTTTTATTCTCCGTAGCCATGCCAAGTCTAAAGCTGATATCTGCAACAGACACACAGTATGCAGCAGCTGTCCTGAAGTCCCTGAACGAGCAGCGCAACCATGGATTGTTTTGTGACGTCACCATCATCATTCAGGACAAGAAATTCAGAGCTCACAAAACAATCCTGTCTGCATCAAGTACATATTTCCATCAGCTTTTCAGTGTCGCTGGACAAGTGATCGAGTTGAACTTCATCAGGCCAGAGATCTTTGAGCAGATCCTCAACTATATTTACAGCTCCAAGATTGTCCGTGTCCGCTCTGACATGCTCGAGGAGCTCATAAATGCTGGACAGGTACTGGGAGTGAAGTTCATCGCAAACTTGGGTTCACCGCTGTCACACGTCAAAGGTCTTCCTGGTTTGTCTAAGGAGCCGGAAAACAAAAGCGACACATCCACGGAGGTAATGCCAATCATCACGGAGTCCTTCTCTATTTCTTCAGAGGAATTCAACCAGACGAACAAACGTGCAGGCAACGAGGAGGACTCAGACGGCGATGTTGTATTTGTCTCATGCACAGACGCTCAAACACGAGCAGCCAACAAGAAAGCCAACCCTGATGAAATCATTGATTTGGACAAAGCAGATTCAGAAAGTGCTGCATCAGGACAAAATGTGGAGACGAATCATACAGTCCCAACACAAGAAAAAAAACCCACAACACCCACAGCAACAGAAGCAGCAAAGCCTCCCAGCGCCAGTTGCACTAACCCCAGTGTATCAACCAACAGCACTCTGCGCAGCCTTGACAGCAACAACGACAACACATCTTCCCCTGCTAGAGTCTTGTCAGGAAGTATGGCCACAACACCGGCCAGATCAAGCACTTTCACCCCCGAGCCGCCGAGCGTCTCCCAGTCCTCCGAGAGCAGCGACCAAGGGGGGGTCCAAAAGAAGCACGTTTCTACATCAACTCAGCAGGGGGATTTCAAAATAAAGCTGCTAGATGTGGCTGAAATATCAGCCGCGCATCCTAACATTCCCAACCAAAACGTAGCAGCGAAAAAGACCGTGACGCTCAATACTGCCACAGAAATAGATTCCATCTCATCGGGCTGTAAAGTGTACGCCAATATAGGCGAAGACACTTACGACATTGTCCCAGTGAAGGAAGATCCGGGGGAAGGAGGCTCCAAAGCCAATAAAGGAAAGAGATCTTTGATGGCTACGCCTTTGAAACCTTTTGATAAAGAACCTTTGTCACCGAAGGCGGGACCGAACAAGAAGAGAACTAAGACTGAGCTGGAAGATCACTACGAGCTGATCATGGACGGGAAGACTTTCTACGTTTGCATCGTGTGCAAACGCCCCTACGTGTGTCTGACCAGTCTCCGCCGTCATTTCAACACACACTCCTGGGAGAAGTCGTACCCGTGCCGCTATTGCGACAAGGTCTTTGCCTTGGCTGAATACCGAACTAAACATGAAATCCATCACACAGGAGAGCGAAGGTACCAGTGCCTGTTGTGTAATAAAACGTTCCTTAATTACCAGCTGCTCTCCACCCACTGCAAGCAAGTCCACAATGAGGATCCCAGCGGGAGGAAGGAGAAGGATGATGGTAGCAACAATTTATACCGCCTGCTGCCCTGCAAAACTGTGCAGATGAAGTCGTACTCCTGGGTTAGTCACGGGCCGGGGGTCCCCGTCATATCCGAGGACGGCAGCGTTCATCACATAGCGACGGACGCCGATGCCATCCACGCTTCCACCCAAAGCAAGATGTTGAACTGGGACGACATCTTTGCCGAGCCAAACGCTCACAGTGCTTCTATGCCACCGGACATCCACACGCAACCAGGGTCAGCCATGAACTCGCCTCCACAGGGAGCCACAGAGTTTGAGTATATTACGCCAGAGAATTACTGATTACATGTGCCTTTTGGGTGTCCCTTTCTTCTTGTCCTCCCCTCTCCATCATCACCCATTTACTTTTCAGTTAAGTGGCGTTAGTGGTGTAATTTAGTAGAAATAGCACTTCGTAATAATGCTTGAGGTTATTGTCATGTCTGTGTAGTTAAAGTTGTTCCAAGGCAGCACTAGGATAAAAAATCATTGGAGATTTTCAGTCATTAATACAATAGAAATAATGGAAATTGAAGGAATGTGGAGCAAATAGTTGCAGGTGTAACACGACTGTACATTCGCCTGCTCATACTACTCTGCCTCTGTAAAAGCTTTGATCCACTGTATCTTTGGAATCAATTTCCAAAAGAAAAAAGTGTGCATTATGGTTTCATATATATATATAATCAAGAATCCAAAAATAATGGAAAAGCAACAAAACAATTATTTTTTTTCTGTCCAACTGCATTCTTATTTTTACGTAGAAGTCAGAGATTGTGCATGAATGAAGTGGTCCACATTTTGTAAAATCATAAATGCCTATGTCAGGGATTTCATGTTCACGTCCAAATCAAAAACAGTTGCAGGGATTTTGTTGGAGGTTAAGGTTCAAATCACTTGTAATCAAAATACAGTCGAGTAATTCTCTGAAACATAAAGCACCACGTTACAGCGAATCATCTCGTCTTCTCATCTTTTTTTTTTTTTACATTTAGGGCAGTCAGCCTAAAATGGTTACAGACATTAAGCAGTCAAATGAAGCCCATTACATAAAATAATAATGGGGATACTAGTTGTCCTGTGACTTTTCTTTTATTGTGGTCAGAGTGTATAGTAATATATAATTCAAGTTATTAAATTAAATAAGCTTGCTCAGATTTTATGATTTTATGTCCATCATCAAAACAATCCTAAATCTCTGAAAATTAGTAGGGTTTGTCTGTTCCAGTCTTATTTTGTTTTTGGGGATATTATGTTGTAAAGAATATATTTTTCATCATGTGCTTGCTACCACATCCTGAGCTTGTGTCACAAAGGTTGTACAGTTATTACAGTGATTTTTTTAAAGAAGAAACGTACATGATGTAAGCTAGAAATTTTTAATACAAATGTAATTTTCTACATTTTGTCAGAGGTTAGTCGGCTTAGCGTAGGTGAAAGTAGAGCTAACATGGGATCCTGACTGTCATGTTATCAGTTTTAAATAATACAGATTTTGTTTTTCAATAAACAGATTTACAACAGTGTGTGATGTACGGTATATAATTATGTAACATCTTGTTTTGTTTTGTTTTTAATTTTCAGATGTATTACTGGGCCTTATTGGGCAGTGGCACCTAAACTTTGTGAAGCAGCCGCCATCATTAGCACGTCCACCCCGACGCTTGCAATGTAATGAAACAATACAGCTTGAAATGATTTTGTTTAGCAGAGGAATAGTCTTTGGTTATTTGACTGCTGTTTTCATCAGCTGCAGTAAAAAAAACATATCTATGGTAGTTTATGCTAGGAAAACTGCATCTTGTATGAGGTGAACTTTGGTGCTGCTTCAGTAAAATGATTCTGCAGCTCATAAAAGCTCAGGATGAGACATCTCCAATTTTTTTTTTGTTGTTGAAATGAAAGTTTACCCTCACCCGAACTTGTCACCGTTTTGCAAGCAATCAAAGAACTACTTATTTAGCCAAGCTTCCCACCTACCCATCATAACCTTCCAAAATTTAGGAGCCATTGTTTTAGAGAATTACAAAATGAAAATGTTGACATTTTACAAAATGCCAGTCTTAAAATGGTTAATTTCCATCACAAAAAGAAGGCAGCAGACGCCTCATTACCATGAAAAACCAAATCTATTTTCCATCAAGATGTGGCTCAGGTGCCGTAAAGTTCAGTGGTACCACAGCATTCTGTCGGTTTTTCCACGCTCTTACCATGAAGATTTTTATTTTAAGAAAAAGTTTTCCTGAAAACACAAAAATCCTACCACTTTAACAATTCAATCTGCACAATAATAGTAAATAATAAATCTGCTTAATGTGGATTTATGTGTGTCGTGGTCATCTAATGTATAGTGCACTGTAACATGGATCAACCACCAACTGTACAACATATATCGGATTTAACAGCAGCCCACCGTTCATTACAGTAAACCATAAGTTTCAACCTAAAAATAAAAAATCATCCTCTGGTAAATCATGAATTTTTCACCTCATCCCAGTGGAGAACTGATCCCACGGCTGGCTTTGGGGAAATAATGTAAAACTGAGTTACACAAAACAAGTTTTAATGGTAAAGCTTAAAACCATAAAAAACTGACGGACGCTGTGTTTCGTGCACAAATAAATATACAATTATGCCTCAATGTCTTATTTACCCCATTCCTCAATGAATGAAAGGATCTTTAACTTTTATTGAGTCCTATCAGTGAACCTCGTTCGGGTGAACACTGACCACGTTTTCCAGCGTTTTCATGCGATTTTACTACTTACAACGTGAGAGACAAACACGGATACCTGCCCTGCCACCAGCTTTCAGTGGAAATATAATAACAGTGTTATAGATAGTTGTATATCCTCTGCAACTACTGTAAGCTCAGCTTATAGTCAGCACTGCTTAGCTCACCACACACTGAGATGACAGATAGCATGATGTTGGTACATTTTAGTCCTAACTGTATATCATACAGCTGTACATATATGAACATGTAATACCTTCATTACTGGTAAATCTGTACTAATGTTCAGGGAAACTATAAACTGCTCAATAACTGCAGGTGCATCACCTCTTGATTTTCCAGCCATAGCTACTATATTTGGGGGAAGACACCAAAGCTGTAATCTAGCTTGTTATTAACTTCACAACGAGGTGGCGGCGCTTGTGAATCAGTTTACATCCTCGCAGTGAGCTTCAGAAGGGAAGTGTTTACAGTTTCACAGAGACGTGAACAAAAAGCGGGAGCTGGAGGAGATTTCTGTACAGCAGGAGTCCAGCTGCAGTGTTGGAGTACCATATGCATTAAGGCAGATAGTGTAAACAGTCCTGACATTAATTAAGCAGGTTGTCTCTCTCTTCATGTGTATGTGGACACACACATCGTGTGATTGGTCCTCGGGGAACAGGTTAGTGCTCCCTGTGGCCATCCTCCTCTTCCTCGGCTCACTTCTGAATGATTGTGAGGAAATGTCCATGAGAACTGAGCAAAGGCCTCGCTCAGCATCTCATCACACCGCAGGTGCTTTTGTCCTCTCACAGCTGCCTTACGGGCTGTACGGGGGGGGCTTCTCGTCGGGGTGGTCATGGGGAGGGGAGTAGCGAGGAGGGATCATGGTGGGCCACAGGTGGCTGGCTCCAGACTGGGAGTCATCTGACAGACCGGAGGAGTCTGGGAACATGTAGGAGCCCTGCTGGGAACAGCAAACAATGGATTAGAGAGGCCTATTTGGACACGTCTTCCCGTTAGACTTCATGGGAAAGTGTTTCCAAACTTGTGACTGGTACTGTAGATATGTTAGAAATGCACCGAAATACAAATTTGCGGCCAAAGCTGAATAACATTAAAATATTTGGTTGAATGCCGAATACCGAATATTAAATGTTGTTCAGTTTTTCCACTATGTTTTTGTAATAGTCATATTATAATAAATTAAAAATATTTCAATCAAAGTAAGTATTTATTTTATTGAGTACATTCTGGCATTTTTAAATATTCCATCAGCCTTTGCTTTTTAAAAAAGCACACAGGTTTTCACTGCACATTGTTTTATTGCGTCATTGCGTCACAGCCATTCAGTGCAACCCCTAATATACAAACTGTTTATAAATTCCTTGAAAGCAGCACATTAATCCAACTAACAACTATAGCCTGTCACAGCTTATTGTTGCGCCGCAGAGCGAAGACAAAATGTCAGGCTCCCCGAAGTTTGGTTAATTTTTGTTCCTCTCATTTCCTGTTTTATTTTGTTAACTGTTTTCCCTTGTGTTTCAGGTGTCTTGTCTTTCCACTTCCTGGTGTGTCTCCACCCTCTGGTGATTGCTGGCTCCTTCCT